>JAHVYC010000246.1:0-16651 GCA_020623665.1 Calonectria multiphialidica
AAAGAAAAAAAAAGGACGCCCGGGTTGTATGCTATGGTTGAGAGGGAAAACAAAAAGCCACACCATCTTGTATTATTAAACGCAGTCCCTTGATGAGAAACCAGCTATAGAATAGCTGCCACCTACAGTCGCAAGTATTCACCAATTGCGTATTCGGCGATGCTATCAGTACTTGCGCCCAGTATCAATCCATCGCCTGTTACAGCGCCGCTTATGTTGTGCCGTTGAAGAGTGTTGTGTCCTCAGTGCGGTGTGTTGGAAGGATGGTGATATGTACGCCATGAGAACTTTGGAACCTCCCAAAAAGGAGACCACGAAAAAACACTCATTCACTAGACCCATTGTCAGTAACTGGAATGCTCGATTCATAAGCCAGACTCCTGTAAATCACCAGTCAGGCTTGTTACTATGGTTTTTCACTAGACACAAACATCACAAAAGACAATTAGGAAGAACATTCACTTTGAAGAGGGTCATGAAATTCAAATCAAAAGGTGTGCATTGAGTACTAATCTAAGGTGTCCGCCAAGCCGGTGTTGAGACCGAGCCACTTCTGCCAAGCCCATCCAGTGTTGAGACCGGACGGGCGTTCATCTCCTAACCATCCACAGCCAACATCGCCCCCTTCTTCATCTTCTTCGTCTTCTTTTTTTTTCTTTCTCAGTCGCAGCTCTGCAGATGGACAATCATGTCAATGCGCTTGCCGAACCATTCACCGCAGGCGCAGTCGTAGGAGCCCGGACCTCGGACGGGGGCTTGGCGGCATCTGGACAAATGGGCCTTGTAGTTTGCCTTGCTGCAAACGAGCTCCTTGCAAGCGCACTTGTACCAGTCGCTATTGTTACGGTTCATTTTGACTGTTGTTGAATGGGTGAATTAAGGTTGTTTTTTGGTTGAGAGGTCTGGTGAGATTGGTGGTAGTTGGTTGATGTTGTTGTTTGTTTGGACTGAAGGTTTGCTGTTGGTGATTTTGGTAAGCTCTGGAGGTGGGCGGTGGGCTGTACTTTATACCTTTTTCGTGGGCATGGGATGCCAGCTTGAATCTCTTATTGGGCTCCTTTTCGTTGCTGATTCAGTCCTTTTTTTCCTTCTCGAACTGGGTTGTTCACTCCTCAATGTGTGTTCTTTGGTCACAGAGCGTCGCTACTTCAACACCATGAATCACTCCAATCAAACGCACTACATGTGTGAATCACTGAGAAGGGATCCGTGATTTTTAGAAAAAGAGATGAGAAGTTTCAGCATAATTATCCCCCTCGTTGGATGATGTTCCTCTCCAGTGGCGGGTTATTTGCTCTGGTAAATCCTGCTACATGCCCAGAAGCCAGGTGAACAGCAGGGGAACCCTCGAAACACGCAAAGATAGAATGTATTTCGAACGACACCAACTGCAACATACTAGAATATCAGACATCTGAAGAACCTCATGTCCGTCAATTTCAGAGCTTCAAGCTGTTTGTGAAAATCATTCAGTCGTCCAATCCTGCATCAGTTTGTGTGATTCATTGTGCGAGAGCATGTTTCGGATGGGTCTGTGTGACGCTGAGTAAAATAGGCGTCGAGTCAAAATCAGTACGAGGTTAAGCTTGAGGTTTCAACAGACCGAACAACCGGGTTGTTCCAGGACAAAAAGTCTCTGTATGATAAACTCGTTCAACTCCGGCGGTAACTACGGATTAGTTGCCTTGCATCATCCTTTATTTAACCATTCTGGCAAAGATCAAGGTTCACGTATCCCCAAGCGTTGGACCAGTTCGTCATCGGAAACAGGCCAGCAATACCTTCGGTCTGATAATTACTCAAATCTCAGTCTCTCACATGTCTCCAACCTTGACACCACAATCATAGGGTACTACAGCACTGGTCACATTGTCTGAAAGTTGTATCTGGCATCCAAATATTATAATTCGGGTATCTAGCCTCTATGTAAGATGGCATTATATGCTAATCCAATCAACCGGCGCCCTGCCATATGGTTGTATGTTCGTGTGTGTCTGTGTGTGCGTGTGTGGTCTATCCCAACCTAGAATAAAGACATGTCGCTCCAGTGTATGTACGTAAAATAAAATAAAGACAAAAAGTCATCATAAAACGCCGCGTTATGCAACCCCCTTACAACAACCTAGATCAGGTTGAAACCCAAGGCAAATGCACCAATCACGGCCAAAATCGAGCCCACCGGCACCGTTGGCAACGCGCCGGAATCGTCGGGGTTGGCGGTGCCCGTCACGGTCACGGTGGCGCGGGCAGGGCCGACAGTCTGCGTTGTGACGGCGCCGGTTTTGCAGTTGTCGGCAATGGGAGGGCACGAAGTGATGGTGTAGACGGTGGTGTAGGCCTTTGTCTGGAGAGAGCCGGTCTGTGTGGCATCATCCTGCAGTCATGTTAGTAAAGATGGTTTACAACAGGTGAATCAAGGGTGGGCAAAAATGAAAACTTACAGTAGCCGTAGTATGCACCACCTTGGCGTCGCTGGGCTTGCACTTGCCCTCGACACTGGCAATCGACTTCTCGTCCTTGCCGACGGCCACAACATCGTCGTTGCCGCAGTTGGCGGCCTGGGCGACGTGCACCTCGACGTTGTCCCAGTCAAAGACAAAGTAGCCGGCCCGCAGCACCGAGTCGCCGAGGATCTGCTGGTCGGTGGTAATGGTGACGCCGACGTAGCAAGAGTTACCGTCGCCAATGTCGAGGATGAAGTCGCTCAGGGGCACGCGGATGGTGGTGTTGCCAAAGCCGAAGTCGACGGTGCCGTCGTGGTTGCGGGCAGAGCAACGGGTGTAGTAGTAGCCCTGGCCGTCCTGGCTGGCGCCGAGAGCCTCAAGAATGGGCATGGCGGCCGAGTAGTGCATGCGGCTGAGGGTGGTGCCCGAGTCAAGCATCACGTTCGTATCGTCCGTGTCGAGAGCAAAGTTCTGGCTCTTGCCGCTTAGCGTCACACCCAAGCTGGCCAGCTTGACGGCCAGACGGTACTCGCCCTTCTCGCCGCGGATGATTGGCACCGTCTCAAACTTGCCAATGTACTTGCTGCGGTCGACACCGCCGTAGATGACGGCACCGGTCTCCGCATCGGAGTGACGCAGGTCGAGGGCAAAGGTCCGGCTCTTGATCAGGCCCTGATCAGCCATGGAGCTCAGCACCAGGCTGTAGGGGTAGTCGCGCTGGAACCCGGTGCGCAGGTCGGGCGACAGGCCAAGAATGCCCTGGGAGATGCCATCACTATCGGACACGACGCCAAAGGTCTGGTTCTTGAGCTGGGCGTCGCCAAAGGTCAGCGTCTCGGTGTAGTAGTGGATCGTGGCCGAGGTCTGGGTCGACGAGTCGGAAGCGTCGCCGTATGCAAGAGTCTCCTTGCCAAAGGGTCCGATGGGCGGCGTCGACGACTTGCCGGGGTCATAGTGGCCAAACGACTTGCACTGGCGATACTGATTATTTGTGGGGGCAGTCGAGCAGTTGGGATTGACCCAGAGTTCGTTGGATCCGGTGTCGACCAGGACGGTGATGATCTGCGGGGGTTTCCCGAAGCCGACTAGAGAGGGGGGCACGAATGTTAGACAAAATATTAAGACAAGGTTTCGTCCAGCTGCACTTTGAAAGTGAAGCGGCTGGATAATGATGCATTTCCCGAGACACTCAAAAAATCAAGGGTGGGCGTTTGATAACCTTAAGTCTAAAAAAAGGACCAAATGCAGTACAAGAACCAACAAAAAAAAAAAAAAAGAATAAGCACCTACTGTCTGTGGAGTAGAAAAAGTCGCGATTTTCCAACTGTGATGAAATGGGCTCGCCGTCTCGCTTCGTCTTGTGGTTGGGGTTGTTTGTCGTTCCGATGGGCACTGAAAGGTAGCCCTTGCCCGTGGTCGCGCGCGGGAAACTCACGGCCTCTGAGGAGCCGATGACGGCCAGCGCCGGGACCAGCGTTGATGTCCAGCGCATCGTGTGTCGGTCGGTGGTCTGTGTGCGAATGTGCGTGTGTGGCCGTCTGGGAGGATCCGATGGGAGGGATTCGGACGGCGATGTTCTCACTCGATCCACGTCTTCCGGAGTGGGAGGGAATTTATTCGGCGGGAAGAATCTCACGACGGGAGTCGCGGAAAACACGCATATGGCAGGGCCCTCATTCAGCTTTATGTTCCAGCGTCGAGCTACGGTTCAGCTGCGGGATTGCTCAGCAGAGCTGTCCGCTTGTAGCGCCCTCTTTGGATTCTTGAACGGCCCCCCTGTCGGTGGTCCCGGCTTTGGTGGCGCTTCGCCCCGGTTGCGCATGGTCATGGAGTAGGCTAGGGACGTGCCAAGGTGCGTATCCTTCAGCTGAAGACTGGCTGTCAACCCTTTGCCCCCCAGAATAAAGCCCCGGCGAACAAGGGAGTGAGTTGTCAAGAGGACCCTCCCAAACGGCGACGCAGGATTTTATTTGTTGCAGGTGATTCATTGTGGCCGATTGATGGCCGAGAGGAGATATTCGCCAACGTTGATCTCCCATTGCCGCCGACCTTGCGGACGACTCGTCTGCGCCAATCCCATTTAACGGTGGCGTCAGGGACCGGCGGCAGACGGTTTAGTTTCACTTCACCCCAATCTCTCCGGCAACTCCTCTCGAGCTTCTTGGCTGGCATGTATTCCGTACGCACGTTTCGATGCTCATCCTCGCGCCGAGAGAGCATTTCATCATCATGACTTGGCAAACCCCACACACCTGAGAAGCCAGCAGGGAACATCAGCCATATCACCAAGAATCATCAGCATCTCCTTGCTCGTTTGTTTCAGAACCGCGCAGCGTGCGACTCTGCACTCTCCTCTCGGCTGGGGTCCCGCGACTCCACAGAGCTAAACTGGCCCGGGAGTGAGATTGAGGCGATGCGACGAGCCCAGCATCCCCCCTGCCCGAGAAGGCGACCTTGCCGAAAAGCGCAATAGCCAAGAAACGCCCCAAGGATGGCTAAATGCAGTGCTTATGCCCAGCCGACAGATGGTGCTCGGCGGGAGGCGTTTTGGTGCCCCATGATTCGCGCAAACGACCCGGTGGACATTTTTGTCTCGCAGGTAATTAGGTCATCTGTCCACTCGACCTCGTAAACCAAAAATAAGAGTGCGTCAATCCCGTTCCCGGAGACGCTGGCGCCATCCGCTCCTCCACTCACCTGAGAGAGGCCTCTCTACTTGACGCCCCGGCTCGTATCTGCCAAGTCGGGATTACAGCGCGAGCGTCGCCCGCCCTTTTGTCTTTTTAAGCTGTGGTGGGGTCGTGCGGCGGCGCACACATAAGAGATCAAGGCTGGGGACGGACGGGGTCGCGATCCCAAAAATCTGAAACGACGTCCGACTCGGGAGACTTTGCGGCTGCATTCCAGCACACACAAAAAAACGGTG
Organism: Calonectria multiphialidica; assembly: GCA_020623665.1. Classification (NCBI taxonomy): domain Eukaryota; kingdom Fungi; phylum Ascomycota; class Sordariomycetes; order Hypocreales; family Nectriaceae; genus Calonectria; species Calonectria multiphialidica. The sequence goes on from JAHVYC010000246.1 coordinate 5,371, forward strand.
TTCCCGCGGCGCTGGACCACGTCGCGTACCTTGCATGAATCAATCTGCAACTGCAGTTGGTGTCTCCCAAAAAGAAAGGAGCCAAAAAAATGTGGTGATTGGGAACCGACGTGGTGGATGGTGGACATTGCAGCAGAGGGCCGCCATTGGCCCACTCCAAGCCTCCTGCAATTGACCCTGTACAGGGTGTCCTTGTAGATTTGCGCCGCAGATCCATCGGCTCAAGCCTCTTTTCTTGGTGCCGAACACTACCCTCATATCGGCTTTTGTCTTTGTCTCCTAAACCTGGCATTGTCTCAAAAAGGAAAAAAATTAATTAAGTCATCTTCAAGAGCCCCAATACCATGTATTTTGTTATTAAGATGAATCATTGCAACATTTCCAAACATGATGCCTCGTCACCACCAAGTAGCTGGTGGAGGTTGGCGAGCAGCTCGAAACTCCGCCACTGAATCTCAGACGGAGGAGAAGGTATAAATACAAATATCGGCGAATAAACTTAAAAATTAATAGTAATAATACTGGTAATAATAAACCAATAACCATACAATTTAGATCTTATCTGCAGTGCCATTGATCCTGTTTGTACCCGGACGCAGCGTCACGTGAGCTCAAGCAACAGGCCTTCTGGACGCCATAGCTGTTCGAGGTTGCAGACCAACTGACCATAGACCCTGTTCAGTTGACCAGTGCTAACGAGCTGACTTGGCCTGACCATTGGTGTGGGTCTGTGTCTTTCTGGCATTGGCCCTTGCTCCCTCATCGTATTGCCACCAATGACTTGAATCAAGCATGTTTTTCTTGCAAAGATGATAGGAAAGGTGTACTATTACGTGTCAAATCATTCCCTAATCACTGTGTCGCCAGGGTACTTGAACATACCGGATTATTGGTGGCGGTTGTATTGTATTGGAGTGAGAGCTTGCAGATGGGTTGTTGTACAAAATGAATTTTACCCCAGAGCAATGGTCAGGTCGGATTAAATGCTAGCGCTATGGTCTGGCCAGTTGACCTGTAGTCTCGAGCAGTTCAACGAAATTCAACATTATTATTACTGGTGTTTTACCTATTACCATGGTGCTGGCGCCAGTGTGGCCAGTGGCCTTGTATGCCCTTCGTCTTCTTACAACAACAAATACAGACAACGTGTGAACAAAAACATTTCCTCCAGCAACCTATCCCTCACGACTACCATATTCAACGAAGCGGTAACGCCGCGAATATGCACTCAAAGCCAGAACGTCAAGCCCTTCGCCACACGCAGTGATATTGTTTTCGTGGCCATGCTCCAACCGCCTCACGATGACACTGCTGTTCCATCCCCTGCCGAGGGCCCTGATCTCGACCAACGCGTTTCGACGCCAGTTCAGGGCAGCACGCTGACACAACAGCTGCAGAACGGGCTGTGTACCTTCTGCCATGCACTAGTTATTCTTCGACGGCAGCTTCCTATATCCCTTAGCTTTCGCTCCCAGTGCTGCAGCCAATCGATCCAAGAAGTCATCGAGGGGTTCGAATGGAATCTCCCTGTGCCTGATGACAACCTGGGTCATCCCGGCGCAGTTCATATCGGCAAACTTGTCAAGGAGTAAGGTTGGGATGTATGCATCGTACAAATGAATGAATTTGTTGTCGGTGTGGAAAGGCATGAGTAATCGCGTCTGTTCACCCGTCAGCTTCAAACTTGCACAATCGCCAATGAAAACTCACCTTGTAGATATCCAGGTCACGATCACCGCGTTTTAGCTGCAAACTCCGCATTTCCTGAGCCATCGATATCAAGATGGGCAATACCATCGGGTCCCGGGACCAGCCTGGTATTTTTGGCCAGTCTGTCCGCTGTATCTTCTGGCGACTTCGAGGAATTCTGCTGTAGTCGAAAAGCGCCAGCAGACTTGCTTGCAAGTCACGCTCAGGCAGGCAAAAATACTTGCACTTCAAAAGATTCACATCTCGGTTCTCATAACGAAATTTAAAATACCCGCTGAGAAAGGTTAGCCAATAGGACGTGGTATAAATCGTTCGTATGGTGTTGACTTGCCTGGTCTTTTTAAACCCAAGGAATTCGAGTAAGACGGCGCCAGAAGACTCCCTGACATCGGAACAGGAGCTCTCGGAAATTTGACGGAGGAAGCCTGGTATATCCTTGAGGTTGTTGGCCACAGAGCTATAGCTACCGTTGCAATCAGCTATTCGCAAAGGGCTTTCATCCTTGATGAAGACGCAGTTCAGGAGACGTAGGTGGAGCTGGGTCCATTCCTGGGGGCGAGCATAGAGTGTCTCGCGAGGGTGAGATCTTATAATACCGTTTATTGACTGGGAGAGGTCTGGTTTGTTGTCCTCTGAGGCCATGGTGATACGCCAGCGATGCAGATGGTGAGTGCTGTGCTGATGTTGATGTTGAGAGGAAAGGGTGCACGAGTTTGCAGCAGTTATGGGTCCGTCACACGTGTGGCAGAAATGTGAATGCAGAACAGGCACGGCAGCTGGCCTGGTGTATTCACACTACCCTCTCAGGCTCACGTGCCGTTACGATTCCTCCGCTACCTCACAGCCATGAAAGCATCATACCCCCGTTTACCGCCCACAAGTCCCGAAGAAAACAGTCAACGGGTGAATAAGGCTCGCAGTCTCCCTAGAACCAAATCACCTCCGGTTCTGTATCCATGAGTGAGGACGTCGGGACGGGCCAAAATGACATTGACGATGGGCATGACTTCTCGAATACTATAGCCCCTCCTAGGGGCGACCTACCCATCTGCCAGACCGTTGTGTCCTTTCGATTGTCATGTCTTGTTGCTATCCATCAATGTGCCGTCTCAGGCATGAAGTCGGCCGCGAGATGCCAACCCTGTCGTCGATTCAGCCCCGGAAGCCTGTCTGTCACGTCGTGCTCCATCAATCCTTATCATTTATAGCTAGGCTCCACTATTACTCAAGTCCACGGTGCGGAAATCGATGAGTAAGAGCGGCGGAGTTCCCGCCGATTGCGCATGGAGTCGGAACGCAGCTGGGCTCTCTAGAAGGCATCGTGCTCCTAAGCCACATGTTTCTAGGTTATCTGCATAGACCGTTTTATGCGAATCTCTTCTCTATTAACCTGAAGACTCTGAGATTCGATTCATTTATCCCCTACGACATCATTCTACGGCACCAGGGCCGTCTTGCCAAATTGTCACGATGGGTAGACGATCGTGCATGGCATCATCGTTATGGCGTGCGATGTATCAAGAATACGGCTGCCTGGTGTCCTTTTTGCAAACAGATAAATCCAGTCATGCTGCATCGCAGATGTGAACTGGAAGTTGAGGAAGGTTGTAAGGCAGCAAATTAACCGACAAAACACAAATGACATGCTGCAGATGCCAGAATGAAAAAAAGGACCAATTGACTTCCCAATTTTCTTCTTTTGTCTTTTATTTACCATCGGGTCTCGAGTTGGTCTCCCCCTGGCCTGCTCCAAGATGAAAGGAGTGTTTTTGGCTTTAGGGTAGGGGCTCTACAATGTTGGCCCTGGAAGACCTTGCACCATATCCCGGCAGATAAGTTTAGGAATATCACTGTTCAATTTGACTGCTGACATGTTGTATTTGATTGGACGACGGCGGGAGCACAGATGGGTTCGCGCAGGGTTGCACCGATCAGATGAACTTGGGGTCCAGGTCACTCACACACCCTTTCTCTCACCTAACGACCAGGGCGGGGTAGCATGTCAGATCAAATGTCATCGGGGAATATTTTTTGGGGAAATACAGCGAAACCGAGTCAGGCAATGACCGACGCATTGTCACGCAAGTCTGACGGGAAGGGAGGAAGCTTAAATGAACAACTTAGACAAGGCATTAACTAGCTTATTTATTAGTCGAGAGGTTGATGGGGGGGAGCTCTGTAACTTGGAGATTATTTTGGGGTGGCGGGCCAGAAATGGTTTCGGCCAAGCTACGGATCCGGCTCCGAGGCGCATCGCAGAGCAATCGAGGTCCCTGAAGGAGAGAGCATCCGCGGTGCTCCGCGGGTGTGCTGGGCGCGGGCGGGCCCACCCCACTTGTGGCATATCCGCGAGCCTCGGCACCGAACACTGGCCACCGCCGACCACCACCGACGACGACGATTTGGAGCCCCACCCGCCCGCCGCTGTGGCAACTTTGAGCGAGGTGCGCGCGCTCTGCTGTGTACGGAGCATGCGCACACATATTTGAGCTGTGCCGCAGCCCACGGGGTCCGTGGCTGCTGCTCGGTGTTCTCGGCCAAGCTCTGTTCGCCACAACCGGGCTTATTTGTGGACTCCCCTTTTTTTGCATTATGTTCCCCATTACGGAGTGTACGGGACAGCCATGCTACCCCGTATTGGCGGAGAGCCGTCTCCAAGAGATGGAGGGCGAATCATGTTGTTTCTTTTCTTTTTCGACGGCGGGCGTTTGAGAAACACAAATGATAAGAAACAAGACAATGCCGAACTTTGAAGTGAAACTCTCCGACGAGGAGAGACAACCGTTTTCTTCTGCGCGGGAAGCGTTGATTCCTAGTGCATTTTCCCCTGGATCTCTCTCTCCTCTCTCCGGGCCAAGAAGCCTGCCACAACAATGCGGGGAGGCCTGTGTGGGGCGATTTATCTTTCCCCAGCTTTTTTTTTCGGGGGTGACATCGTCCTCACATAACCGGCGGCCAATTTGGAGGCACGTAATTGGGGAACTCTAAGCAACGGGCGGGCCATGGGACCCAAAAGCCGAAATGGGGGAAAGAGGGGCGTCCGCCGCGTTCCTTCGGCCATTGTTGAGAGGGGAATGAGGCTTGCTAGCAGGGAAAGAGCCGTCGTTTTCGGCCGGAGCCTGATTGGGCGGCTTTGGTGGCTTCTGCTTTATTATCGACCTGCATCCCATCGTTTTTTCCCTTGTCTCTCCTCCCAGCCTTGCTCTCCCAACTTGCTGTTTTACCTGCCCTCCGTCTCTTTTTTAGCAGTATTTCTTTTTTTACATCAGTCTCCTTTTTCTCATCCTCTATTTGATACCCTGGGATAAAACCTATCCAGTCTATTCCATCTCTGTCGCGCAGCTCGCCAGTCGCTGCACCGCCGTCGCAATGGTCTTCACTCCTCCTCCCACCCACGCTAAGCTGCCCTTCGGTACGTCCCAAACTCCCGGCCGTCGCATCGATTGGCCCTCCTCCGCAACGCGCCTACTCACATCTTTTCTTCTCCCGTTGGAATAGATCCCCCGGACTCCGTCACCATCGCCGAGTTTGTCAACAATGAAAACTATGGCCGCATCCCAATTGACAAGGCCCGCAACCCCTTCACCTGCGGTCTCACCGGCAAGACGTACACCATGAAGGAGGTCATCCGCCGCGAAGAGTGCCTTGCGCGCGCCATTGCCAGGCGCCTAGGATACGACTTCAACGAGGGCACCGAATGGGACCGTGTCGTCGGCTTGTTCTCGCTCAACACGGTACGCAGATGCCCCAGCCCTCTCAATTCGGTCGCCGCCCATGCTTCGTTTTGCGACTGACACTCTCAATCTCTAGATCGACTACCTTCCCCTCACCCACGCGGTACACCGCATCTCCGGAATCGTCACACCCGCTAGCGCCGCCTACTCGGCTCCCGAGCTCGAGCACCAGCTGCGATCTTCGGGCGCAAACGCCCTCTTCACCTGCGTGCCCTTGCTGGAGACGGCCCTGATCGCCGCCAAGGCCGTCAACATCCCCGAGGACCGCATCTTCATCATGCCCATGGCCGGCTTCGAGAGCAAGGCTCCCTACAAGTCCGTCGACGACTTGGTGGCCGAGGGCGAGACACTGCCCGAGCTACCTCCCTTGAACTGGAGCAAGGGCCAGGGCGCCAGACAGGTCGCATACCTGTGCTACTCAAGTGGAACATCAGGTCTTCCTGTAAGTCACTAAAACTCGCCGAATGCGACCAGACCCGGCTCACAACTCCCCCTACAGAAAGCCGTCATGATTTCCCACCGCAACGTGATTGCAAATGTGATGCAGACCACCCTGTACGACCGCCCGGGTCGCAAGGCCGCCAACGTGACGACACAAGTCATGCTCGGCCTCCTCCCCTTCTCCCACATTTACGGCCTGGTCGTCAACGGCTTGTACACCCTGGCCACCGGCGACGAGACCATTGTGCTGCCCCGCTTCGAGCTCAAGCTGTTCCTTGAGGCCATCCAGAAGTACCGCATCGAGCAGATGGCCATTGTGCCCCCAATCCTGATCCAGATGCTCGGAAACCGCGAGCTGTGCGACAAGTACGATTTGAGTTCGGTCCGCTTCGTTTTCAGTGGCGCCGCCCCGCTCGGAAAGGAGACTATGGAGGATGTGCTAAAGTTCTACCCCAAGTGGCACCTGTGCCAGGGCTATGGTGCGTTGCCCTCCCGTCGCCAAGCGCCAATCCCGATTTTGCTAACCCGGCACCAGGAATGACTGAGACATCTCCCGTCGTCACCTCAACAAGTGAGCTGGACATCGTCCCCGGCTCGTCTGGCTGCCTCGTGCCCGGCCTGAGGGCAAAGATTATCAATGCCGAGGGCAAGGAGGTCACCCAGTACGAGGAGCGCGGCGAGCTGCTCGTCCAAGGCCCTACTGTTGTCTTGGGATACCTGAACAACGCCAACGCTAGCGCGTCGACCTTTGTCCACGACGACGATGGACGATGGATCAAGACCGGCGACGAGGTGCTTGTCCGTCTGTCACCCAAGGGCAACGAGCACTTTGTCATCACCGACCGAATCAAGGAGCTGATCAAGGTTAAGGTATGTTTTGAACCCGAACACCACAAAATATGCCAGAAGAAAATCCCACTAACACGTTCTCGCAGGGCCACCAAGTCGCCCCCGCCGAGCTCGAGGCTCACCTCCTCGCCCACCCCCTGGTGACTGACTGCGCCGTCATCCAGGTTCCCGACCCCAGGTCCGGTGAGGTGCCCAAGGCCTACGTCGTCAAGGCTGCCGAGGCCGCCGGAAAGTCCGATGAAGAGGTCACCGCCTCAATCAACAAGCACGTCGAGGAGCACAAGGCCCGCCACAAGTGGCTCAAGGGCGGCATTGAGTTCATCGACGTCATCCCCAAGAGCCCTAGCGGCAAGATCCTGAGGAGAGTGCTGAGGGAGCAGGAGAAGGCCTCCCGAAAGGCCAAGGGTGCTAAGCTGTAGAAAGATTCATCATCATTTATCAAGAGCGAGGCGTTTTACACTACGTCGGGATTTTTTTTATTTTGGATTACAGACTTTAGATTTGATTTTTTTGGCATAATTTGAACAATTGAATATGATCGCTCTACAAGAATGATTTGTTTCGCTCTCAACTTGTGGATTGAATTGGTGAACCAGCCCCCCTAGGCTGAACGATATATTTGATGTAAAAGTAGCGACCGAGGATGGACACATAATAGACTAGCTAAGAGTTCTGAAACTTGGATCCCTTGGTGAGCAAGACGGGGGATCAAGAAATTCATGCAACTCAAGAATCAAAATACAGTCAAGAAATGGTGACGCATTATTTAACTAACTAGTCGGCTATTAAAATGGAGGTTTCTCATATCCCTCAACGTTAACTTTTCTTCTTGCTTATTGAAATTATTTTCGCTTGATCCCTGGTGATACCTCGATCAATTTAACGCCAGTTCAAGCGGCACGCCGATCTAAGCACCATACGCATTGGCTGCATCACCTCATAAGGATAGGTGGATGATATTCTCTTCGATTTCTACTCATGATTCACTGAATGCAACTCCGATTTTCTGAAATACGAGATTTTGGCACTGAAAAACGCAATTAGATATGGTTGCGATGGGCCAAATATAGGCGTGGCAACAAGCTTACCAAAACTCCCCAAAGACCAACGATTATGCCATTCCGTACGTGCAAATTTTCCACAAAGAAATCTTCTTCTTCAAGACCTGCTGCTGCATCTGGCGGTATCTGCATCTTTTTTCCGTGATTGGTGTGAATCTGCAACGTTATTAGAGCTGAACATGTGTTTCAACACCAACTCACCATCAAAGAAAAAGTGAAATCACAATCTTCATACAACGCATCCAACCCAGTAATGCGCTCGCCGTTCCGAGAATCCAGGGTGATATCGTAAGATCGTGGTTCAGAGGTTTCCGGCCCAGGAATCTTCCCCAGCAAGATCGATTTATTTCCATTTACATCTTTTTCATAGTGGAATTCGATGCCCCAAATGTGAGTACGGTCACCACCAATACCAAGAGACGTTCTGTCTGTAGTCCAGATGGAAACGTGTGTGAGAAACGGAAGATATTGGCCACCTCAAGATGTCGATAATCCAACGGCTGTTGTTGAATATAGACTGGCTACGAATTCTGAAACTTGGATATCGCAATATAATCAACTAACTCATCGTGATATAGCTGAGGGAAAATGTCCTCTGCATATTGTTTCCACTCCTTATCAGTGCACTGGAAGAATTTGACACACTCCCAGTATTCTGGATACCATCCGCTATCCTCCCAATCCACAAGTCCTTTGATTTCCCCATCTTGAACCAGGATGTTCCTGGGCGCAAGATCGCGGTGCGATAGAACAATACGATGGTTAGTTCGCAGCCGCCGAGAAAATGCCTCCCGCACAAGCGAAGGCGTGTGCTCGAAGAGGGCTGATAACAAAAAGTCATTGAAGGCCTTGTCGTCACGACAAGGAGGAGCATGGTATGTGAAATGCAGCTTCGTATCCCGAATCTCGGCACCGTCACAAGCGCCGATAAAATCCAGGGGAGGCGCCACGGATCTCATCTTTTCGATCAGCCCTCGAAGCTGGCGTGCTACATCTTTCCTTTGTTCGGTCGACATATCGGGCCAGAGCTTATCAAGGGTATCGCCTTGGATATAATCCATGATGATGTGATTTTAGCCATTGGAACTTGCGTGCACGTCGTGGACACGTGGAACTGAAATTCCAGCACAAGCAGCAACTCTGAGTGCGTCTGCCTCTCCTGCAGCTATGCGCTTCCCAGACTTGACAACAGCGTTGTCCGGGCGTAAGACGACTTTTCGATTGAACATCTCGTGCAAAATCACAACCCCTTTTTCAATTAGTCGAGTCGATATGAGAGCTTGCCTCGGGATAATTGTGCGGACCAACCTCGTTCAAGTTCATCTTCAGATTCCGATTCATCAGAGGACCTCGCCTAACCCTTGGCCTTCCTCCTTTCTCTAAGATTGGCGTTGTAAAGCGACTCCTCCGGCGGCTTGCCCCTCGCGCGCGACACAGCATAAGTCCCTGATGTCCAATTTTGCGGGACTTCCATTGTGTGTATGCTCGTTCGTTGTGGGTGGGAGAGAAGAGTTGGAACTGTTGGTAAATGCCGGCAAAAGGTTTTCCAAGCGCAAGCAAGGAGGCCTGGCTGTACCATGACATAGTTGGGACTCTGATGGAATTAGGGTATCGCTGCAAAGGAATGTAATTGAAATTAAATAAGTGGATAAACTCCAACGCACGTATAGCGGGGGTTTGCATCCTACCAAAAATAATAATCCGGTTAGATCGCTAGTACCTAATATTTTGATTTTTCTTTACTTGTGCCCTCGCTGCCCAGTAAAGTCAATCTTTGCTAACCTATTCAATTCTTGATGTTGTACATATTGGGCAAATTGTGACAGTATTAGGCCTGAGATTGCTACCGAGACAAGATGTGAGACAAGATTCCGCTCCCCATGCCGACAACAAGGGAAATACGGCAAGAGGGAATGGAAAAATGGCTGATGCAAACAGGGAGAGGAAAAAGAGGCCTCTGATTGCGTGTTTGTGCAAATTGTACATAGACCACCCACATCTGTGCACTCACGAGAGGGCAACAGCGAACTCACCTAGCCAGGGATTCATTCGCCCTGTCAACTTCCCTTAACAAAGGCTCAAATGATATTACATGTCTCAAATCATCCTCCAAGGGGAGACCGTACATATAATGTCGATGGCGCAAGTACCTTATGTGAAAGCTCGGCTTTAACCTTGTCCAGATTCACCACGGGCGTTGCAAACATTTTTATCCTGTTACTCAACTTTTGGCATTGATATTTCATTCACATTCCAAGATGAGATGGAGGCGGACTGCGGTGATATTAGCCACGATGTGTGCAGCTGGCACATCCATGGCAAGACAATGCCTTGCTACTTCCTCAACCACTCTCACATCCTCTAGCTCAACTGATACACTTTCCACCACGGCCACGTCTCTCATGGCCTCTACATCCTCGACCGCATCCTCGACCACATCTTCCTCTGAATCTTCAGCCACATCGTCTGAGTCTTCCACCACATCCTCCGCCGAATCTTCCACTGCATCTTATGAATCTTCAATTGCATCTTCCTCTACCATCAGCGATCCATCTCCTTGCTATACTGAAGGTGCGTACGCAACTTTGGCTTCTCAACAATTCCAGAACCAAAATGCGTATGAATGCTACGAAAACTGTCAAACTGATAATAGTTGTCGCTTTTGGGCGATTGATTCGAATACATGTGGGATCTTCTACTCAACCGAGGCTTCCAATACTTTTACCCCGGAATCCGGCACGAACATATTTTTTGGCGCACGGAATTGCGACCCAACAGTACCAAGGTCATCCCACACGTGCGGCGATAACAATCCAAACATGGGTGCCATGGCGGGAAGCTCTTACAATGCCGGCTCGGGCGGGAGCTCTCACGACTGTCGTGTGGCTTGCAGCGCTGATGTGATTTGCAACTCTTGGGTATTTACTGGCTCACAGTGCGAATATTATCGCGCATCCTTTGACAATGGTTTTGCTGAGGGAAATTATCAAACTTCTCCATCGCTCGTTGGCTCATGGGACTGTGAACTCGGAACAAGACAACAAGTCAGTTGCAACAATAATAATCCAGTTTTGGCAACTGCAAGTACAAACGGAGCTTACAAACAAATTTCGGCCCTGCAAACTCAGATCTCTACCGCCAGTCAATGCCAAAGTGTATGCAACAGTGACCCAGTTTGTAATACTTGGTTCTGGGACAGTGGCGTTTATGTGTGTTCTCTTTTTCGACCAAACCTTTCCAATGTTCAAAAAACGACAACTAGTAACCCCTTCTACGTCGGTTCCTGGAACTGTGGGCTGGGGGGCTAAAAATGAATTTAGAATTTGTTATGGCTCACTGCGGGCAGGACATATCACTCTCGCACGCATCACTCCATATGCGACTTTCGACGGCCTTAGGAAATTTCCGTGTAAGGGGCGCTGCTCCACGGATTTAATATGTCGTATTTATAGATACTCGAATAGACTGCTGGCGCGAGGGCAATCG
>JAHVYC010000247.1:0-28702 GCA_020623665.1 Calonectria multiphialidica
CCCCCCCCCCCCGGCTGTTCCTTGACTCGTATACTAACTGAATACCAGGATACTTGCGACTGGAAGAGCTGTGCATATAAGGAATTGGCCAAGGGGACCAAGATTGGCCAGTAGTGTAGAACAGAGCATGTATTAGTTAATTAGTCTATTAGTCTGTTGTGAATAAATTTACATCGATGGAGCGAATTTGTTCAGCCCTGCCTAAGTGACTGGCCCTACATACATGGGTCACGGGGACCAGGCCATATTTGGAGGATGTGACAGGGTGCAGCAGCGTGTAACAGGGCGCGGCAGGGTGTGACAGGGCCGACTAGGCGGCGCATCCCGCCTAAAACAGCTTTAACTTGGATAGACCAGGCATATCCGAGTTAGCTGATGCACGCTTTACACCCAACACACATATTCAGTCAGCCACAATCAGGCGGGCGCGTGGCAGTGGAGCCACCAAGAAACCCGTGGGCGATGCCGGCCGAGACTCCCAATCACGTTTATTAAAAAGCAAGGAAAAATAGAAAGGTCTGCAGGTTGAGGCGCCGAGAGCCTGATTTTCCCTCTCACCTCTTTGCAACTTGCGCGCGCAGAAACGACGAGGCGGGCCATGCACAACTCGCACCAGAGCCCGGGGCGCCTAGCTCCAACCGCACAGGGAGCCCCTCCCGATATCCCCGCAGATCGCATCGAGGAGTTGGATGCCTGCGCAACCGCTCCCTGCCTGCGAACGGCCCACAGCCGGGCAGATGGCAATTGTAAGGAAACTCACCTGGAGGACGAAGTCGATGGCAACAATGCAGGCAATTCGGACCACGAAGTGTGCGATGACAACGAGGACGAGAACGATGACGACGACGATGATGATATAATGCCCGCCCTACCTCCGGAAACGCTTCCATTGGCCGCCTTTCTCAGTTTTCAGCATGTAAAGCAACAACCCCAGAGCCCTCTATTTCAACTACCTTATGAGATACGAGCTCAGATTTGGAAGTTGGCCACAGCTACCCACAACAACCTCAACCGGCCTTACCATCGCAGATTAAGACTATGGCAGTCGGACAATACTGGCCTGCGGAATGTTGACACCGCGCTTCTCCTTACATGCCGCGCCGCGTATTCTGAAGCTTGGGATCTCCCTCTGAGGCAAGCACCTCTGGTCATATTCGATGGATCCGAGGGCGACCAACCACCCCGGGAATGTTCGTCCCCAGTCAATCCCAATACTGCCCAATTCTTTCTACAACCGTGGCAAATACTACTGCTTCAAAGCCTGGACATGACCTTTCGTCAATTATCGCCGAAAACGGAGGGCATTGCACGCTGGATCAGAGAGTTTGGGAACGCGAGGTCGATAGCAAGCGGGATGGTGTCATATTTCGCACAAGAGAATGAGGGGAAGCTCCGCCGAGAAGTGGTCAAAGGAATATGCAACAGGCCGAGACAAGACATGGTAGTCGAATTAAATCGGCGCGACTGGGGGACGTGGGAAAATGAGCCGTTGCGGGTGGATAAGGACGGCGGCACCACCGACAAGTCCACTTCTTCCGAGGGCGCGGCGCAGCCAGCCGTGCCCGTCAGTTCATCACGACGCCTCAGCATCCCTGCCGGATGGACCGTCATCTCCAGTCTTTAGACAGTAGCCTGCCAAGCTCACGCAACACAACCGGTCAGGTTATTATTTCCAAGTAATACGAATATCCAGAACCCCTATGGCTCTGTTTAATATATGTGTATATATATACAACTCAACAAAGACCTTGGTTGAGAAAAATTCTCGGGGCTACATGGTTGACCGTCTTGGGACGGCGTGGACTCTTGTGCAACCCCTTCCGCCAATGACAGCAGGTTGGTAGAAGCAACGATGCATTGAATCCCCCCCAAAGCAAAAGGCATTCAACATCAGGACCATGAAGACAGAGCCTGTAAAAATATTGGAACCCGTTGTCATTTTATGCTCCTGGGGAGCCACAGGAACCGTTGGTGAGGCGTATTGGGTGGATAAAGCGAGAAGCCGTTCCGGCGCTTACGAAACACGGTCTTTTACAGCCCTCCCCGTCCTGAGTAAGGATTAGCCTGGCATTGGACTTAGAAAAGCTAGAGGAAGAAATCATAGGAGAGGGCAGACTTTTAGGATACTGGAACCTGTGGGAGCTAGACTTTTCGACCATTACAGGCATCTGACTTGCAGGTCCTGATGTGACATGCAGGGCCAATTTTACGATCAAAATAATAAATCTCAGTCCACCATGTTGAATAGAGAATACACCAACAGAATCATATTACTTCAATAATACGGATAGGAGTAAACGGCATCGGGGGTATTAGACTCATCATATACTAAGTCGCCATCGACCAGGATCGCCTAACTTATGTCTAGTCCAACTATCATCGCCACCCAAGAGCCGCAGGTCAACTAGTATCATATGACCTGCATCGCTATTGTTTGATCTTACGCCTCTGGCGTTGCTGCAGGTGTCTCCGCAGGGGGCGCCGCCGCAGGAGGTGCCTCCTCTGCCGGAGGATCGAAAGCCGCTGCCTCCAGAGCAATCTCCCCAACTGCGCCGCCAGACACCGACGTACCATCAACGTTCAACGCAGCCGCGGCAGAAAGCTTGGAGTAGTTCAGAATCTGCTCGTCGCTTGTACTAAGATGGGTTAGCTTTGAGAACATGAGCAATCCTGAAACTGAGCGCTGCTTACGGATTCACCACCATGATTTGGCCGTTTTGGCAGTGAGGCCCTGTTGCGCAGTAGAGGAACATCGTGTCGGTGCTCGTGATGGGCATGTTGAAGGTTCCAACAGTGGTTTGGCCGGCCTGATATGGAATGTGGCCGCTGTGGATGGCCGCGGTATTCGCCAGCTGCAAAGGTTGGCAGGGAGCATCTTCGGCACTCTGCGTGACGGTATGGTTGCCCGAGCTAAATTGAAACTGGATGACATCTCCAACCGCTGCCTGAATCGAGTTCGGAACGAAGGTGTCCTGGGTGCCACCGACGACGACAGTGATCAGCTTGTTGGCCCTCGCATGGACGGGAAGGCTTCTTCGGACTGTGGCGATGTTAGATTTTGAAAACCCGGAAATCAGAACACGTTAGCAAGGCCATACTTCTGAATTGTGGCTTCTGAGGTGCGGCCGGGTGTGTGAAGGTGAGCGGCCAAGGCATCGCCGCAGCAAAAGTTGCGAGGACGAGTACGAGGAGAGACTGCATCGTGCAAGAGCCAATTAAGGGTATCAAAAGAAAACAAATAAATAGAATCGAAATAGTTATGGTTGCTAAGAGACCGGCTCGATAAAAAAAATATTAGTTGTAGCGCAGCGTAGCGAGTGACGGAAGGAATGAGATGTCACCGACTCACAAACACATGGCGCCACGATGCTGGATAAATACAGATATAAAGAGTCAAAACGCGCCAAGGATTGGAACTTTAAGGGCGCATGGCATTCTGACACCTGAAGAAATTACGAACACAGCCCCCCTTCGCCATGGCACCTGAGACTGCGAGATGGAGATGACGAGTTCTGTCGTCTGAAGTCGGTGTCAAACTGTTTGAAGGGTGAGAACCAAGGACGGCGCGAATAGTTTGAGATGCTCCCGACTTGGTTGTACGGAGATCCTTGGCAGATCCAACCATGTTGCACTTTAGCTCAACAAGGGTTTCCCTCGACCCCCGTCCCCACAGAGCCCGGCGACACAGCATGTTTCCAACTTGCGACACATGGGCAACCCAATCTCTTGGCACGGCTTCAGAAAACTGCGCTCTCGCAATAAACCCACCCTGGATGCGACGCCTTCCCCACGGCAATTGAGCCTCGGTCTTACGATTTGACTGATTTGACTTGGTGCAACGGAACCGGATAGCTGTCGGGCTTGTTTTAGTGGTGGAGTGTGTGGTCTTGGGTTTTATGAGTAATACATTACCAGGCCTGGTTCCAATACGGTAAAAAATAAGAGAACTTTTTTTTTGGTCCCCGTATTATGGGATCAGAGAATTTAAACTCTTGGTTTGTATCGAAGGACTTGGCAACAGGTTTTGCTCATTTACTGCTGATTATACAATTTTTTTTTTTTAGGCGTGTGCATCGATTCGAGTTACTTGCGCGACTACAGATTAGACGTGTATAGTTGCGAGATGAGTATGAGTGCGAATTGGTGTTTCCTCGGCCTAGCCCGTCAAAGATTGTTTAATCAGCGAGCTAGTCCGCGAAACTTTTCTTCTGCCGATCTCCCATCATCCGGACATGATCTGGGCTAGCGGTAGGAGCTTTGACCTGTAATATTCGCCAGCAAAGTCTTGCCTGGGAAAAGAAAGAAAAAAAAGATCAAATTGATATCAGATTGTCATTATGCTTAGTTCCCAAAAAGTTCAACGAAAACAGGACCTTTCCGCCAGCCTCTCCCGCGCTAATTATCCCTCGTCCTAACCATCAAAGTCTCGCTCAAGGCTTAATTCCCACGTCTCCCACAATTTCCTTCATCTTGGCGCCGCCGCGGACCAGTCCAACGACACCGACAGGCCACCACCAGCTCTTCTTGGTCCACCCCTCCGCCACGGGCAACCTCTCTTCCTCCAGAACAGCGCGCAGGTAATCGCACGGGACCTTCTCGCCGTCGCCAAAGACCTGGAGGAGGAAGACCATTTCGCCGCAGGCAAGTCGGTGCTGCTTCGCGCCGTAGTTGACGGCCGGGTTGTCCTCCCTCTGCTGCTGGATCCGCTGTCTTCTGAAGGCGGCCAGATCCTGTGCGGTGATCACCTTGCCGTCCGACGACGCAGCCAGCAGAGCCTTGACAAGGTCCTTCTGGGCCGTAACCTGGTCGCCTTGGTTGAAGTCGCGGCGTGTCAGGGAGATGTCGTGTTCGACGACGTCGTGCACGGAAATCTGATCAAGGTTCAGGACCCTCTGTCCGGCAGAGTCTACTTGGCCCGGGTTGCGCATTCCAAAGCCGCCCAGGGCCGACCACGGGTTGGTGATAAGGTCCCATCCTTTGCGCCACAGGGGGACCGGTTCCGCCACGGCCTCGCTGCCGAGCTTCATGTGCTCCTGGAAGATTGGGTTGCTCAAGAGGGCGGCCAGCGTGGGAGCTAGGCCGACCTCAGCCAGGCCCGACTTGAAGTCGTCGACTCTGGCACTTCGCCCGTCTCGGGGGAGATAGCCATGGTTCGCCAGGCAGTTGAGCAGCGGGCACGGAGTTCGCAAGTCATTTGGCCCGGAGTGGGTGTATGTTCCTCGCAGGAGGGGCTTTTCGGGGATGGAATCGGCCTTGTCAGTCATGGTGATTTTGCACGGTGGCTACGGGCTCAATGATCCTCGGCGAAAAAGAACTGGAGATGCTCGTGGCTAAGGGAGACGGGGAAATGATGTACATAAATACATCAAGCTCCCAGCCACAAAACCTAAGTTGTTCCCCTCCGCAGGAAGTGACACTTTGGGCACCCGCCGTGCAGCCATTTAGGTTCCTAGTGCAGTGAATTGTGGCGAAATCCCACCGTGCGGTGTAGGGCTGGTCAACTTGAACCGTCTTGATCAGTGTGGAGTAATCAGCTTGCATCTAACAGCGAGGCGTCTTGCAAGGTCCCAGCTGGTCCTGAGCTTGTCCTTTGCCAATAGCATGGCTAGCTCTGGCATGCCTCGGTTGTAGGGAATATCCTTTCTTAGGCAGAGCATATGCAAAACAGCTGGAAGTAATTTTTACAACTGCCGGCCTGTTAGAGACGATGTGACGTGTTGTCATCATGCGGTGGGTTTTATGAAAGTCATGTTTATGCTGCATGCTGCAAGTTGACACATCGGCCTGCAACAACTGCGACATCATCCAAAGGAGACGAAAACAGCCACAGTCTCCTAAAGCGGGTTCATCCCCGAAGTTTTGATGCGCCTAGCATAGTTCCATCATCAAACACATGAGATACGACGGGATAAAAAAAAAAGTCCCAATGGGCACTCCGTCTAGACCAGCCCAGGGCGCATTCTAGAGTCATGCTGCGCGGCCTTGGGATGGCACCAACAAGGAAGGCCTAGACACACCCACCAAAATGTATATTCTTAGAGGGCGGTCCGCAGCTGCCGTGTGCTTTCTTTCTCGAATCGCGGACACGCTCATCGGATTGAAGCTAGGAATCTTCTCGCCTAGCCAGACTTGGAGCAATGTCTTACATGTTGGTGCCACAGTGTTGCTTGCCTGCCAATGGCCTGGGGCAAATTTTTATTGCGGCACCAAGTATTGGAGAGCCATGTCTGAAGCGGCCGCTCTGTGGCTGTCCGGCCCGCGTCCAGGCCATCCCATTATGCAACTAGCGACATGCGGACAGGGGCTAGCAACCAATCCGGGGCAGTCCGAGATACCAGAAAACGCGCTATTTCGGATCTACTGATTTCGAACTGAGCGCTATCTTTTTCAGCCAGCCGGGAGGGAGACTGCCAAGCGAATAGCAGCAAACTAGGTTTGTAGGATGCATAAATCCATTGACGCATTCCACTTTGCACAAATCCTTTGGAATGGGCCAGAAAGCGAATTCGCATGTTCCTATGCAGCCACACTCACTTTTGATGCTTCTCTCAAAAGTAATTTACTGGGTGTTCCTGTGGTTGGCGGGACACCTAGCGGCGCGACATGTGAGGGAGCGTTTACACGTGCTCAAGGGCCCAAGGAGACATATTATCACATGGGGAGTCGGGGAAGATACCATATCTAAAGTTCGAACCCCCATACTATGACGTGTATATACAAGCAGTGAAGATTTATATACCTAACTGGACCTCATTGTTGACTGCTAAAATTCGCCAATGTAATCAGACACTGGGGCTTTCTTCTGTTCGAGATGCCGAGTGTCCAAGAGCTACTCGTCAACAGCCATGACCAGGTCAATGGCTTTGGCTTCCCCAATGGCAATGGCTACAGTTCCCTTAATGGCAACGGACGGGCTAACGGAAATGGCCATGCCTATGGCAACGGTCATGCCCGTGCCGGTAGCTACGATCGTTATCTTAACGGTGGCTACTCACGCCCAGTAGATGACGAGGAAACGAAGCAAAAAAGCCTCTCTCGTCTCAGAGACGAGACTAAGGCGCTCTTGGACGCCAAATACCTTGCGAGATTCCATGGTGACCCACTGATCGGTGTAAGCAAGGCCCGCCTGTCATCGAATGCTTGAGAGCTGACATTGTGTTTGCAGGACAAAGTCCGTCATATGGTGGGATTGCTAGATGACATTCGTAGAATCGTGACTTGGGAGAACGCTGATGACATTAGAAAATTCATATGGACACTCGTCACCACCAGAAAATTAGACGTAGGTTCCTTTTCGCCTTCAAAAGGCTACCACTGCTTACTGATCGAATGAATAGCTGCACTCTGGTGCACCACTGATTGCCTCAATGTCCAATGACAGCAAGAACAGGGCTTTATTTATGGAGAAGCAGGTCAAAGCCAAGTATGACCGAATGCTTCACCCACCTTTAAGCTACCTTGGCGATGCTTTCAAGTATCGTACAGTAGACGGCAAGTTCAACAGCGCATTGCACCCGCATCTGGGCCAGGCAGGAGCTCCATATGCCAAGACGGTCCCATCCAAGACACATCCTCTCGGTGCTCTTCCGGATCCCAGTGACCTCTTCGATCGTTTGATGGCAAGAGATGGAACAGGTCAGGGGTATCTAAACAAGACCCGAGAGAGTAACTCTGGTCTTTCTAGCATGCTCATCTATCATGCAACCATCCTCATCCACGACATCTTCCGCACAAATGCAAAGGATAAGAACATCTCTGACACATCATCCTATCTGGACCTGTCTCCTCTGTATGGCTTCACCGAGGAGATGCAACGTTCTGTTCGAGATGACAAGTACAAACTCGGCCTGCTCAAGCCCGATTGTTTTGCAGAGGACAGACTACTTCGACAACCACCCGGGGCTTGCATCATGCTGGTCATGTACAACCGTTATCACAACTACGCCGCTACGCAGCTTCGACGCATCAATGAGAACAACAAGTTCTCCGTGCCTAAAAGATTCAGTCGCCCCAAGCTCGCTGCTGCGCTGGAATTCTTTACCTATCACAAAGATGGCATTCCACTCAAAGACAACCCTTTCAAGAACGAAAGTGAAGAGAAGGACTTCAAAGACGTGTTAGAAAAGTATGAGAAAGTTTGGAAAGAATGGAAAGCCATTGATGGTGAAAAGCTGACCATGCTCACCGACGAGGAAAAGGAGAAGCTGAAAACCGATCTGGAAAACGACCCAGAAAAGCTAAAGAAGCTTTTGGATGAAGATGAAGAGAAGAAGAAGATCATTGAAGAAAACCCTGACAAAAAGGAAAAGATTGAAAAATATAAAGCAGAAAAGGACATCATTCAAGGAATGCTTGATTCCAAGGTGGAAGAGGATGAATTGGCCAAATTTCATTCCCAGTGGGAAGCTGCCTGGGACAAGCTCGACGACGACCTGTTCAATACTGCCCGACTGTGAGTACCGTTCAAGAACCCTCCGATTCTTTTTTCCTAATCTTCGGTATAGTATCACCTGCGGTATTTACATTCAGATTTCGATTCATGATTACCTCAGGGCCCTGATGGGGTTCCACCAGTACGATACGAATTTCACTCTGGACCCTCGCACCGATATGAAGTACCAGAACGTCAATCGCGGCCTTGGCAACCAAGTGACTGTTGAATTCAATCTGCTATATCGATTCCACTGCGCCATCTCGGCTAGAGATGAGGAGTACACCGAAAACGTCATCAAGTCGAAACTGGCAGACTACATCAAGCATGAAAAGCCTGACTTTAATGTCAAGGAGGTTACCTTGCAGGAGTATGGCCGAATGGCCATGTACGATAGTAGTCAGCCAGTTGCCCCAAAGGATATGGTATTCGGCGTGGAGGGCACCAGCCGATACTTTGAGCGAAACCAAATCACCAACCTATTTGATGACGAACAAATGATCAAAGAGCTGACTACTTCGATGGACACTAAAATCGGTGCGTATCAGATTTCGCGGAACCTTTGAGCTGCATATCTAACCGAGTCAAGGAAACTTTGGGCCTAAGAATACTCCGAAATGCTTGAAGCCAGTGGAGATGTTGGGAATCATTCAGGCTCGCAAGTGGTGCGTTAGAAGCATGCCTTCGCAAACTAGTTTCCTCAGCTAACGGTCTATTGCTAGGGAAATTGGTACTCTCAACGATTTCCGCGAGTTCTTCGGCATGGAGAGACATAAAACTTTTGAGTCCATCTCCAAGCATCCTGATATACAACAGGCGCTACGCGATCTGTATGAACATCCCGACAAGGTGGAGCTCTATCCTGGTGTCTTTTGCGAGTCTAGCGAAACTTTGAGTGCAGATCCTGGCCCCAGCGATCTTGATTCTGCACTTTGGGCCGCTATTTTCTCCGATGCCATTACGCTGGTTCGTTCTGATCGGTTCTACACCGTGGTAAGTTTTACTTTTCGTCACCGTGGTGATTGGATACTGATATAGCCAGGACTGGAACACCCATACATTGACTACTTGGGGCATGAATGAAGTCACTCCCGACAATGACGTTCTGAAGAGCTCTGTTTTCCACCGTCTTCTGCAGCGAGCCTTCCCAGAATGGTACCCTGCTGATTCAATTCGCTTTTTCCACCCATTCTACACCGGAGCCAAGAACACTGAATTGGCACGGGATCAAGGGTATGCTGACCAATTCAAGATCCAAAAACCAAAATACAGGAGATGGGGGAAACCTGAAGTTACCGACAAGGACTATAAGGAATCTAATCCGTCTAAGCCTACCAAACCGGTGGTTCTTGATGAGAGCTGGAAGATCAAGGAAGTCCTCCTCGATGACTCGGACGATCTTGTACATCCTGCACGGCTGGATCTAGGTCCCATCCCTAAGGAAGTTGAAGCAGTTTTGAAACCTGGCTTCAATATGCGCCACGATCAAGAAGTTGTGATTGATGGCAAAAGGTCGAGTGATTTGATGAGCTACTTTACGAACATCCTCAAGGATCTCGTTCAGAGGGAGTCCATCAAGCTCAATACGCGTAAGAAGGCCAATAAGGTCTCTCAGGTCTATCAGATCGACGCTGTCAAAGAGTAAGCACCCTGGCCATCAACTAGTACTGTAACAAGGGCTAATGGTTTTAGGTTTGCTATTCCCTTCGTGACCAAATACGTCGCGGACTTTCTGGGTTTTGGCCACCTAATCGCTGACACGGAAACTCTCTGGGGCGGGTACAGCGAGAATGAGATCTACCAGCACATTACTAACTGCCAATCCTTTTTGTCTTACAACACGGACGAGACCAAGCTGCTGAGGCGCCGGGAGGCGTTTAATAAGTCAATCACATTCTTGTTCGAGCTCGCTCTAAAGGGTAACATACAAGAGGCAAGGAAGTGGAGGCTCAGAAGGGCCTTGGAGGGTAGTGTCGGTTCTATCTTCTCAACGATTTTCCATATCGAGAAAAACCCGATGAAGGCGCTCGGAATTGAGGCCGCAGACGCTGTTCTGAAGTGCGAATCCAACTATCGCAAAGCCACCGCCATTCTTTTATTCATCGCTCTAGATAACGCTTCCAATTCTGTCCTCACGGTAAGCTTATTGGCTTGTAGGCCCTGCATTTTTCCATCATACTGATCATGGTATACAGTTCACCTCCGTCTTGGACTACTTCCTCAGGGAGCTCTATGACCTGTCTGCCAAGATTCAAAAGTTCCCTGATTCAACAAAGAAGCTCGACCCCAAGAACGAATCTAAGTGGCTCCAGCTCCAGGATCTGGCTTTGAAGGACAAAGATGAAGAAATTCAGAAAGTTGTTCTCGAGGCGCAACGGAAATGTGTAAGGCTGCCGTTCATCAGAAAGGCGCACCGAGCGCATAGTTACAAATGGACAAACCCAAACCCTCAAGGTGATGAGGAGTGCGATGGCGTATTGAATATCGAAAAGGGCACGGTAGTTATTTGCGATATTGTAAGTTTCGTTCCATGTCGATGTACCAACTTATACTAACAAAGCCACGCGCACAGCACGCTGCTGCAAGGAAGGATGATCAGCGCAACGAAAAGGACAACAAGATGAAACCTGATGAGACGAAAACTCCTCTTGCATGCTTTCCAGGCTTTACTCAAAAGTTTGGTCGCTTCCACACCGAGCAGGTCAGTGCTCTTGGCCTGACAGCCATGGCCAAGGTGCTTGTACAAATGGAAGACTTGCGCCGGGGTCAAGATACACAGGGCAAATCAAAGAAGATCAGCATCAGCACACAGTATGAGACCTACTCCAATTACATGGCGCCTATGCGAAGGCTTGAGATCAAAGCCATTCGTGACAAATTGGAAGCCGAGCTCCCCGAAAGAGAAAAGGAGGTTCACAAGAGGGCCAAGGAGTTGAGAGAAAAGGAGAAGAAGGTTCGCAAGTCTTCTAGTGAGAGAAGCAAAAAGAAGGTGGAGGAGGACCAACTCAAGAAGGACAAACGAAAACTGGAGAAGGACAAGCACCAGCTTGAAAAAGACAAGCACGACATGGGATACCGTTTCGACGACGTCATGAGGCCGAGCTCTGACACGTATCTCACGTCCGAGTGGGATGAGATGGTTCCTTTCCCGACCAGTAAGTCGAAGCGCCTTGATAACCAATCCATGTTCATTAACTAATTATTTCCAGCCTGGAAGCTTCGTTTTGATGGTTACGGTCCGTCGACGTATGGTGGTCAGAAGCTACCAGATCTCGTGGTGCCCCAGCAAATCGACTACGCCCCGCCTTGGTACCAGCCAGTTGGGCCCAGTCACGATGGAGGATCTTTTGCTACCGGCACATGTAAGACAAAGAGTCCTGAATCGCAACAGGCAAGTCTCGGTTGCGCTATGCCTGGTGGTACTGTGGCCCCCACCTCAACCGCTAAATAATTTGTGTCGAGATGCGATGTGGGAGTGCCAAAAGGTCACTGTAGCAGGGAAAGTGGAGTGAGGGAAAGATTTAATCAGTTCTGAGAAGGAAATGAAGTATTGAAGCAATTAGAGATGTCTCTGGATCTTTCTATCAATCAAATATACTGCTTCCTCTTCCCTTTGTAAATTTATGGTCGAATAAAATATTCTTCTTGTTCACATATCACCTCACGAATTTCATCAGTGACTTCCTTTCCTGGGCTTATAATAATAATATGCAATATCAGACCCGCCACATTCTTACGATAACTCTAAACCGGGCTGGTCTAGATCGATTTGTATTTCTCCCTAACATCAGGTATCATGGTATTCCAACCTAAAAAACGCCGAAACTCCATGAAAATACCGAAGCTGACTGTAAAGACTCGTGAGCATTACTGCTCAACCCAGAGAAGATGAGTGAAGGTCTGACGTGAGCATGCGTCATCAATTGTAACTGACCTGTTTTTTTGCCGCCATCTAATGGTTTTATAACCATGCGGGGTGCCACTTTAGCTGTACATGTATAGTACCATCGGTTCCTGTTTTTGAATAGAGTACCACCAGCGGGCCATATGTCCTAAAAATATGGGTTCGGCTGATCAATTCAAGGTACTTTCGCAAAGAGGATTTCGCCAAGCATCTTCGAATTCTCGAGAACCGTCAACAGCATGCCAAGTCCAAATTAGGCTGCTTGATGTGTAAGGCGAAAAAGGTCAAGGTTGGCGGTACCCTTAACATCAGCGACCTCGGGCTAAACGGAAGCTGACATGACTTATAAAGTGCGATGAAATAAAACCAGTATGTGGGAGGTGTAAGAGAAGCCACAGACGTTGTTGCTATGCCCAAACAGGAAATGCTGGGACATCTTCTCATAATCCAGAGCTGTCCATTCTAAGTTCCCATGATATTGTCCCATTTTCTATTCCGAGCAGAGAGAATGGCACATCAAGTGCCTACCTAATGAAGCACTTGCGCCACAATTGGGACGAGATATTTCAGACACCGCAAAGCCAGGAGATCATTTGGCTGTTTAAATCAAACAATCTGGTTCGCGGGAGCATCTTTGCCATAGCCGCAAGCCATCTTCAACATTTCTCTCCAGGCGTCAAAGACCACCGAATTGCAGAGTATTTCCGACGATCCTTGGCACTATAAGATTACCGATCTAACTTAGAAGGCTACTCGCGTAAGCTGCGTCAGTCTGACAAGGGCGAGTTTCTCCTAAGCGCTGTGCTTTTAAGCATCCTGGCGCTCGCTCTTCCGGAGTTTGAGGATCCTGAGGAGCCCGCCAACTCTTAGGTCTTTAGTCTCCGTGAAGATAGACTAGGCTGGTTCATACTAAAAGGCGGACTCAGACCTTTGACGGTATCTTTGGTAGGCCATAATGAGGGTCTAGCCAATACGCTAGGCTTCTTGAGCAGAATCCTCCTCGGACCTGGAAGGGACATTTGGACATCGGTGGGGCAGATTCGTAGCCTGTACATGGTACCAAAGGCCTGGGGTTTGCTATTTGATTTATACGGCACGACTCCTGAGGAAAACTTGAATCAGTACGGGGTTTACCGAGAACCTGTTTTGGTGGTTGCATCCTTTCGGACGCTGGCGGTCGAGAGACCCAATGTGATCAAGATGTGGGCTTTTCTTGTCAAAATGAGGCCGGAATTTCGAGACTTGCTACACAAGAGAGATGAGAGGGCCATGTGGATATTTGGATATTGGCTGGGGCTCATGCAACGTTTCAACGGGTTGTGGTGGTGCGAAAAACGCGTGAAGAGGGATTACCTTGCCATTTTGTCATGGCTAAGAGCGCTACGACTGGTCGATCGACCAGGAATGGAAGGGGTGTTATGGAGGGACATGATGAAGGACCTGGAATTAGCGCCGATAATTGATCAAACAGATTATTAGAATGTTACAGATACTTCGCGGCAAACTGTGTGAAAAAAGGTTGCAAGGGTACTGATTTTCAACGACTCCATTGATGATGTACTCTTACAGTCTATTCATCCATGGGAGACTGACATGGAATTTCCAGCTCAAATATCCGAAGATAATGCATTGCTCTATAATACTAGTAAATCAGCGTTGCACAACAAGTTACACCTCCCACATTCCCCATCCATTCTGCCCAGCCTATAGTATCACTTATAATCTCTAAAAGCCCGTCCCAATCAAAATACATATTTATTAGCTCATGTCCCACCCACAGCTCAAAACCAGCCCCTCCCTCAGGGCTGAACCATGTGAGACATCTTGTAGTCAGCATGCATGCAACACGCCAAGTAAAGCTGCCTGGTTGGAAGCTTGGGTGCACAAGGGAAATTTCTTTCTTGCAAAGCTAATATTTCCCCTCTTTCTCTCGAAAGGACATTTATCAGGCCATTCGTGACCATCTCATCCCATGGCTTTTAACAGTCTGCCCGTGGAGCTGCTCTCCCGCATCCTACGTTCCGTTGATTCGCCAGATCAGCTCTACAGCCTCGTCACCGCGTCATCGTCTTGCTACCGAGTTTTCTCTCGGTCGGCGCATCTCATACTTTCAAGCCTCATTCAGAGTTCCTTGCAGCCCATCGCTCTCCATGAGCTTCTAGCGGTTTGGAATGCTCCGGTATACACTGAAAATAATGAATCGAAGTTCCGGGAACAGCTCAGAGCCCTCCTTGGCGAATACTTTACGCCAGGGTCCTTCAACTTGCCCACCAAGAAGGAAGACTTGATGATCCTATATCGCCTTGTTTGGCGTGTTAATTCGTTTGTTGATGATTATTTTAATCGCTCTATGCTTAAATTAAGCGGCACTCGTCTCGACCAAAGTTCCATTCAGCCTTCGGATAAAGGCAACAATGGCCTTGTTCATCACCCTACAAACACGCTAGCATCTCCATCTGACACTGAACTGGCCCGAATGCAAAGGGCGTTCCTGAGATTCGAGCTTTATTGTAGAATTTTTCCCACTTGCGAGTCAATGTACCCGCACCATCGTTCAGTCATTTCTGGTCCGGATCAATTCAATTTATTTTTAGCTCTCCTCACCACATGGGAAGTGGAGGAGTTGTCTTGCGTGCACCAATATCTGTCGAGTATCATAGAAACCTCCATCAACGAGTTCGAAGATGAGTTTGTAAAGACTATTCTTGCGGCCCCGGGAGTCACGCTTCCACGGTCAGCACCTCGCTCCACTGAGGGACAAAATGCGCCTAGAGAAAATGATTTAGATCTTGTCTATGTTCAAAACCTTGCTCTTGGAAACTTGTCAGTATTCGCCTCGGTGGAAAAGATCAAATTACCCCTGTTTCTCAGTTACATGACCTCTATGGGTATCGACTTTGTTTATCAGCTCGCTCATTCCAACAGCGTGAACCGGGCTCGGCTCATTCGAAAAAACTGCCCGGTAACTCGGGATTTTCTTCCAGAAGCCCTGATGCGTGCTCCAAGCAATGGGATCCCTACGACTCAGCCTGACAACCTCAATGATGATGACCCATCGCACGGAAACTTGGGCTACTATCTATTCAAAAATGCAAACATGGATACCTACCTTCCCATTTTGTTCGCAGGCATGTTGAACATGTCACTGAGGGAGTTGGCATATGTATTCTGGGATGCGGCGAGATTTGAAGATCCCATCATTCACGACAAGTTTCTGCGCGCGAAATCTCCCTCCAGGGAAGAAATGTACGGAAGTTTGATGAGAGTTAGTCGCGAGGGTGCTGAGCAACGGTTGAAGGGTGTTAAACTTCCTCGCGTTGAGATGGACCGAATCCAAAGGGAGTTTGGTTCTGAACGGGATACAACGACCATTCATCGTATGGTTTACAGGTTCGTCCCATGTCCCTAGGGAAACATCATCTCCGGTGCCGAAATTCGGCGTTGGAAGTGGACAAGACCCGCGTTCAGAAGATGTAATGGGCTGGGCTGATGGCATTTACCTTAGATGACTGATGTTTTCTTTACTAAGAGGTTTCTGCGAGCAAATACTTAATTCTCGTGTCAACTCAAGTTTCCACCTTGCTCATCACGTGCGCGAATTATTTTATAAATTTTGCTAGTTGCCCTTATCTTCTTTGCAGCTTCCCCACACCACGATCAGGCTTAGTTGCTGTTGCAGTGCCGCTCCCAACACTCTATTTGCAGGTTAATGTCGTGACAATGGCTAGGCTAAGCAATCTAGACTTGGTAGGTCAGGTTGACTCGTAAGAAATGCCCTCAAGTAAGCCCATTGTCAGAACTAACTCGATATACAGTTTCCCGTATCTTGATTCTCAAGCCTGGAAAAGCCAAAGCCGCTCTTTGGGTATATACACGTTGGTATCAAGAGATGCAACAGGATTAGTTCCACAAGGCTATATTTTGGAGCTAGTTGTCAAAGCCTTGTTGGATGTTCCAGTTGATATTCGCGGCGAAGTACACATTGACGACGAGGACCGCACGGTCCTGGCCTTTGACAATGGCTCCGAACCAGAGCGCACTGCCAGAATCGAAAGGACATTCCTTTATCTCAAGGAGCAGAAAATTTTCCCTTGTCTGCGTTCCTGGAAGGGAGAAATGTCGCCAGTTTACGATCGTGACAACGCTACTGTCTTGTACAGCGTTGATCGAGTCGTCACGGAGCTCCTGGGAGTGATGAGGTGGGGAGTTCATATGACAGCGTACGTCCTGGACGACACCGCCCCTCACGGCCTGAGGATTTGGGTACCCAAGCGGGCTCCAAATAAATCTTACCCAGGCATGTTGGACAATACAGCGGCGGGCGGTTTGAAGACGGGAGAAGACCCCCTTGATGGCGTTATAAGGGAAGCGATCGAAGAAGCAAGCTTGCCAGAGTCGCTCGCGAGAGAGCGGACACGCTTAACTAGCGTAGTCACCTATATGCACGTCAGCGAAGCAACTGATGGGGCAAGCGTTGGGATGATCCACCCCGAGTGCCACCGGATTTTTGATATCGAAGTCCCAAGCGACTTCGTACCTATTCCGCGAGAGGGCGAGGTTGCCGAGTACCGGCTTTGCACAGTACCCGAGGTGCAAGAGGACCTTGCGATGGGAAGGTTCAAGCCAAATTGCGCACTCGTCATGCTCGAGTTTTTTATTCGACACGGAATAGTTACATTGGAGAATGAACCTCATTTTGTGGAGATAAAACGGCGATTGCACAGAGAACTGCCATTCGCTGGACCCCATCTGTTGTAGATGGTTTCGTTATAAAATGCGATAAACTATTTGAAACACCCAAAACATGCCATGCTCCCCATGAATGAAAATAAAAACATTGGTCAGGAATATGAGTCATAAATGCAAGACTTTTGCCCTATGCGCTGTTCGCCCACTTCATGTCCGCAATAGTTATACATCAAATGCGACCAGCGTCAGAGCATACAAAATTCAAAACACCAACATGGTGTCCAACTTCCATATTTCTCGAGAACAACCCCATTCTATTGAAGCTTTCCGTTGAGCTTCTTGACATGCTGGTAGCCATTCATTCGAGAGCGGGTCCTTGGCCTGATGGGGTGAAATACCCTCTCGAGCATCTGCACTACGAAGACTTGAATGATCAAGATAATTAGGCGCAGGAAGTAGTCTACTAGACCCAGGCGAGGTCTTCTGCCTCTGCTGTATGTTGAATCTGTGAAATCGAACGGCAGTTTTGCTCCAAGGTGCTCTTGTGCAACGAAGAGTCCACTGCTAAAGCCATCTTCGTGGAAACCATATTTGGTCCACGCTCCTGCATAGCTAATTCCGCGGGTATTCTGGATGTAAGGGAGAAGTTTCTGCGCTCGGATGACTGAAGGGGTGTACACAGGCTGTGAATAGTAGTATTTCCCTTGGATAGTGTCCAGACGAGGCTTGAAAATGGGGTTTAGCGTAACGAATACGTCTCCAAACGTTTCGCGAGGGATGTGCTGGAGGACATTCATGTTGTAGGTCATGGAAACTTTACCAGTCTGCGCTTTACGTATCACTGGTGAGGATAAGGTGAGGTAGTTCCAACTTGCCCACGCTTTTCGTCGAACAGGCATCAGCGCGCGATCTGAGTGCAAAACTGCTTCGTTTTGCGACGTTTCAAAGCACGATAATATCGATCGCTCTTCGGAGCTTGCCGACGATCGAATAATATCAAGGGCTTCATCGCCATGAGTTGCGAGAATAACGTGATCAAAAAGTTGTGATGAACCGTTTTCTAGGTGCACTCTTACTCGGCCATCCTCTTCGCTAGACACCCGCCGTACGGGCGTCTTTAAGAAGATATGGTTCGGGGGAAATCCTCTGAATACAGCGTCAATGTATGCCTTGGCGCCGTCCCGTATGGTGAGCCACTGAGGGCGGGATGTAAAAATTGAGAGCCGGTGATGATTCCATCTAATTAAAGAAGCGGTCAGTTTTCGCCAAGGCAATTTGGGAGTGCTCGCTTACAGGAACCGAACAAGGGTGACGACCGGGAATTCCATTAGACATTTGTCCGCGCTCGTACCCCAAGCAGCCGCAGTCATGGGGATGAGATAATCGTCGCGGAACGCGTCTGAGTAACCTTCGCGACTCAGGTATTGGCCTATTGTTTCCTCCTTGACGACATGATTCATGATAGCATTTCCGACATGGATGTGCTGCGTCTCCTCCGGCTCATTGACTAGCAGGTCTAGTGCAAACTGGTTGAAGCGAACAATGTCGAAAACCATCCTCCACATCCGAGGTGATAGAATGTTTCTTCTTTGGCAAAAAACCGAGAATATGTTGGAACCAGACCATTCAAAAGCGCCTCTGTCTCTAGATACGCTAAATGACATGTCTGTAGGTTCAGTCTCGACGCCAATCTTGTCCAGAAATTGCAGGAAGTTTGCTGTCCGGGGGCGAAATGGCACGATTAGTAGGCACAAGACATGGCGTGTAGTGATGCGACTCACGATATGTCGCGCTGTTGAAGGCGACGAAGCCAGTGTCGACAGCTGTCTTGTACTTTCCCTTAGTGAACTGCACAGTGTTGGTGTGCCCACCTAGCCGGTCGGCGGCTTCAAAAATGTAGACATCATGGTATGTCTTATTTAACGCCCAAAGAGCAGCGATTCCAGCACTCCCACTGCCGACGATGGCAACCTTCTTCCTAATGAAAAAATCAGTTTGGCCGTTCATCTGGCTATGCTGGCTCATGAATACGGTGTTGAAGTGGGTGCACGGAGAAGGCTGGTCGGCGGATTTGTTGGGTGCAGGTTTGGGTAGAGCAGAGGCGATGACGAAATAATACTAAATATGCGTAGCGAGGGATGGGCATCATTGACACATGTGAAAAAGGGCACCCAAGTGTCTCGGATGTGACGAATTGTGATTGGCGCCGCGTCAAGCCGCTGAAGGTGTCGGCTCTTGATTTGACGACGATGCATTCGGTGAGTGGGACGGAAACGGGACGTACATATGATGTGGCTCTGGCATTGTGGAGGTTTCGGCGGTCGCCGGAAATAGCAAGATGTGGGTGATTGAGGTACAGGTTCAGCTGCGGCTCGTCCCTGAGGCGTCTCACAAAGGGAATGGTCAATGAAGATGGAATGGAGAAAGTCAACCAGTCGCTCCGGGAGCGTCGAGATGCCGAATGACATCCAGAGCTTGGCCTCTGCTTCTCAACGATTGGGCTTGACCCACTTAGTATTCCCAGTGGGTTTCGCGCCACAGTGGCTCGAGTGGGAAGGTGGCTGGCTGAGCACGGAGCCGGCAAAATCTTCCTTTCATCTCTTCATCAGGATCAGGCCAACTCCGATTGTGAAGCGCAGTTCAAGGCCTCTGAACGGCGCAGACATGGAAAACGTCCGTAGGTGGCAGGTAGGCACGAGACCTTAGCCATGGCGGCTTTAATTCAGCCAATTACAATCACATTCATACTACTAAGCCCATGGCTAAGCATGGGTATGTCGAACACTCAACGGGATCGGTTAACGTGAGATCGAGTCACCAATTCTTAAAAGCGCCGAGCAGGAGACCTGCTTTAATCTGCCCAGAGTGTTTCAACTCGACGCTACTGACTGAAAACAGTCACAACGCTGAGCCGCTATTCTTCGCAGTCCGGGGGATTCAACTTTCTATGAAGAGAAAAGAAAAAAAGAGAAGAAAAATTGCGTCTCGCCGTGGAAGATAATATCCTGTGGCCCTCGTGCACGGGCCATGTTCAATCACGTGGTTTTGTCTGTGGCTGGGGTCGGTCTCCATTGGCTGGTCATGCATGACATACGCAGGCATCCTCCATACTCTGGCAAGACCATCCCAGTTGACGACGACGAATAACAGGCAGACGCCCATAATCTCCATCTTAACACTAGCATCGCTCCGCGACCGCGCATCGGCTCTTCATTTCCAAGAGACTGCGATACCTCCTTTCGACGCTCCCTCAAGCCAGTGCCCGTCGCCTGTGGCCCCTTCCCTTGCTTTCCTTGACAAGACCCAACCTCCTCGACCATGGCAAACCCCCTCGATACCGACGCCGGCTCCGAGCTCTTCAGCTCGTACGAAGCCGAGTTCAAGCTCGTTCAGGCCGATCTGACCCAAAAGCTTGATCAGATTCCAGAGCTCAGCGGGGAGCCCCGAAAAGCGGCCATTAGCCAAGCCGAGCGTGCGCTGGAGGAAACCGATGAGCTGGTATGACCACCGTTCATCAGCGAGCCGGTCGCGGTTCATTTTCAACCTATTTGAATGTTACTAACAAATACTGTGATGCAGCTGGCCTCGATGCGACTCGAAAAGCAAAACATCCCCACCAGCACTCGGACGAAGGTCAACCAACGGTTCCGCAATTATGAGTCCGATACAGACGCCGCCCGACGCAAGCTTACATCGCTCTCTTCTGACCGTTCGGCCCTATTCGGTTCCCGCTACACCGACGATCCCGCTGGATCATCGGATGCCCACATGGAACAACGACAGCAACTGCTGTCTGGCACCGACCGTCTGGACCGAAGCACCCAACGTCTGAAGGCTTCTCAGGCTCTCGCAAACGAGACTGAGGAAATTGGCGCTCAAACCCTGGCCGACTTGAGCAGGCAGCGAGAAGTGATTGAACACACACACGGCACCCTCTTGCAGAGCGAGGGATATGTTGACAAGAGCGTCAAGACACTCAGGGGAATGGCGCGTAGGTAAAGTGCAATTCCGAGCTATTTCTTGCTATCTGGCACTGACCTTGGAACAAACAGGATGGCTACAAATCGGATAATTACGATCGCAATCATCACGGTGTTGGTTCTTCTTATTATCGCAGTTATTTTCAGCAAGTTCCGATAAACTATGTTTGGGCATTGGAGTTCCGGCTGTCACGATCGATTTTGACTTGTATCGGGAGTTCACATCATTGGAGGTCTACATGTACTCTCGTTGAGCGAAGGGGATGAAAGGACCAGTTTTATATCATTCTAGAAGTAGACCAGGGTTTTGTTCGCATTGTTTGAATGGTAAATATTTGCGCAAAGTTTTTCATTAGTACTGGTTAGGTGAGACCGTTGAATTGATTACGCATTAATGTGTATGTACCGTCTGGATTAAAAATCCCATCGTGCTGTAGGGTATCGGGGCCCAGAGTTTTGTCATGGGTTCGCGTTGCCCACCTGGCCTCGAGATCGCCATGAACGTCTGTCCTGTCTCGGCTGCACAACTGGGGCGAGTGCGGGGAACTGGCTTGAGCTTCAGCTCTCTTGGTTACACGACAGCAGCCTAGGCTCACAAGCAATTCGAGGGTAGCTTCCTAACATGATATAATGGCGCCTGTTGCAGCCTCCCATTTGATATGTGTAAAAAAACAACACTCGCGCTCGCCTTTAAACAAGTTCTAAAACACTTTGACGCACATAGAAAAAGCTCTTCTGCCCACCTACCTTCTTGAGGCTCAGGCTCGTGTCCGATATTCAACCGACATTCAACCGGTCGGCCAAGCAAGGGCTAATTACTGACTTCCAGCCTCTCTCTTTTGTCCCTCTTGCAAAACCTTTCTCTCCCACACAAAACAGCTCCAACTCACTTTCTTCCTCCCTCCCGCATCCTCCTCCCACCCTTCCACCCTCCTCAAACCGCACACACTCGCCTTGTATTCTACCCTCTGCACCCGTGGTGCTTTTTTTCTTTCTGCTTTTCTATCCTTCGAAGCGTTTTTTCCTAAGAGCTTGCCGCGTGCTCAACGTGGCCTCTTGTGCTCTGCCATGTCTGAATTTCTCGGGTAGGGTGGACGTGGTCATCGGCACCTGTCTACGCCCGCTTACGCAGCCACAGGTCTCGTATTTCGCTCATCTCAAAAAGCGACATTCGGTTCGTCGTTCCCTGCGCAAATCGTGCGATCGGCCAATGCTGACACCCGCACCAGCTATGTCGGTACCCTCCACGAAATCAACTCGGACGAGTCGACAGTGTCTCTCGAGAATGTGAGATCGTTCGGAACGGAGGGCCGAAAGGGCCAGCCTGACGACGAGATTGCTCCCTCCGACCAGGTTTACGAGTTCATCGTCTTCCGTGGCAGTGATGTGAAGGACCTGCGAATTGAAGAGCACCCAAGCATCAAGGAAAACAAGCCTCCGACGGTCCCTGACGACCCAGCCATCGTTGGTGTAAGTTCTGCCCACATCTTCTTCTCCTATCCCATATGATGAATTATTTCGGATGTAAAACATTGTCATTTCGGAAAGCGCAAAAAATAATGTCGAGATTTCCGTTGCCTTCCTTCTGATTGGGATTTGTCAAATCGCTGTTTTTACTTGAACCTTCTTTGGGTCACATGCTAACAGGATTAAAGGCTCGCAGTCGCCCTGGTGCTCAAGCACCTCCAGTCCAGAATGCGCCTCCCGGCGCTCCTGGGTTTCCCCAGAACCCCTACCCCCCAAACAACTTCTATGGAGGCCCGCCCCCTGGAAACTGGGGTCGAGGGGGTGCTCCTGGCCCAGGACCAAACTTTGGCAACATGCCGTACCCTCCACCTCCAGGATGGTTTCCTCCTGGACAGGGCTTCCCGCCTGGCGCTCCTGGCGGCCCTGGCGGTCCAGGTGGCCCTGGCGGTCCAGGTGGCCCCGCACCCTGGGGCAATTATCCATTCCCTCCAGGTGCTCCCACTGGGCCCAGCGCACCACAAGCTGCTCAAAACCAACGAGCAGCTCCTTCCGCGCCAGCTCAGGACGCAAAACCCGCTCCCATTGGACCAGGTGCCGATAGGGGCAAGGCTGGAACCCCGAGCGGACAAGCCGCACCTCCCACAGAGCCCAAGTCTTTGGCTCAGGGTCCCCGACAGCCCGTAAACGCACCTACTCCCCCTGTAGAGTCAAAGCCTTCAGTTGAGGAGGTCAAGCAGGCTGCCGCCAGCTTGAACCCCAACGGTCAAGCTGGTGACGCTAGTAAATCTGCCCCTACTGGTCCCAAGAATCACCGTGTCACTCCAGTGATACCTCTCACAGGTTCTGCGGCCAAACCTTTCCACCTCCCCGGTGTCGCAGACCCCACCCCTAAACCCGCCGTAACAAACACTCCTGGAAATGTCCAAGATGCAACCAATGCCGCTCGGGCAGCCGTCGCCGTCGCCATGGCTCAGCTTGGCAACAGCGGTGGCAATGCCATGGATAACCTCACCAAAAAGGTCAACGAGATGCGTGTCAATGCCGTTAGGGGCGGCCCAGTTAGCCGCGGTCGTGGCCGCGGTGGACGGCCCGCTGGAACCAAGGTCGAAGTCCCCGACTCTGATTTTGATTTCGCCCAGGCAAACGCCAAGTTCAACAAGGAGGATGTTCTCAAAGAGGCTGCCGGTTCTCCTCTGGCTGAAGTTCCGGACGCAAATGCGGAAGAGACCCCCGAGGCTACCCCCTCGAGCGATGCCCCTCCCGCCTACAATAAGTCGAGATCTTTCTTCGATAACATTTCGAGTGAATCTAAGGAGCGTGCCGAGAACGGAGGTCAGAAACCCGGAGGCCGCGAATGGCGTGGCGAGGAGCAGCGAAAGAACATGGAGACTTTCGGACAGGGCAGTGTCGATGGTGGTTACCGCAACTACCGTGGACGAGGCCGGGGTCGTGGCCGAGGAGGTCGTGGAGGATTCAACCGCGGAGGCCGCGGCGGAAATCGACCTCAGTACCAGTCAGCACCCGGCACTCAGTAATTTGCGCGTGCAAACATTGGAATGTGGGCAATAATATCATCGCCCGATAAATCAACAACAAGCCAAGGATGGACTTGACGCCAAAGCGTGACGTTGGTATGGAGGAGACTCGCCCCGAGAGTCCACTCGGAACGAACCACCTGATACAGGCACTGGTTTCTGGCGGGCTTTTTCCCCTTGTAAGATGTATCACAACTCGGACTTTTTCGATTACATTTCTCCTACCCCAGCAGGGTAGAAGACGGATTTCCAATGTTCCTTGAAAAATGACCTCGATGGATGTCACAAAACAGGATATGGGTCGTCACAGGAATAAGGTCAGCGCGGCTCGGAGTTAGGATTGTATTGAATGAAGACGGGGACATGGCCAAGGGGTATGGGGTGGTTTGCTTTTTCAAACTTTTGAATCGACACGGGACGGACGGCCTGGCGTGGCCTGGTGCATACATGAGATGAATAACCAGCTGATGAGAGGAATGAATAACAAAAAAGATAAAAATGGGAAACGAGACTTGATGAAAAAAAAACCCCCCATGGGATTGAGGCAAACACCTAGAATAGAGATGTTTGGACAAATTCTACTTCTATCAAGCTCATTTGAATGGCCTAAGATTTAATGTGACGACAGCACTCAGAAGGTTCTAGATAAGCATGCATTTATTGCTTTTGATTGATTAATAGGAGTGGGGATTTTGTGAGACAACCGACTCGTGAGGAAGCTGAACTTTTCAGTGGTAAGGCTGTAGGTACCCCGCTGAACGTCATCAGCCAGCGGCGTGACACATCGGCCAACTAAGGCACTTTCGTATGAACCACATTCAGATAAACGAGCCCTGGCAAGAGTTTACGGCTCTCTGGCATCTACAGAGGCCATAAGAAGAGATTTACTGCTCTGTCGGCCAAACTTACGGCACAAGTTGCTCGATAATTGCACCCGCGACGCGGCTCTGGGACCCTCTTTGGTCTGCCCCTCACTTAGCTGAAAAAAGGCACATTGAAAAAATTCGCCATGTCGAGCCGGCAGATTCGCAAGATCCAAAAGCTAAAGGAAATCGAGAAGGGGCAGGAAATTGCGGAGAATAACTCCGAGGAAAGCGATGACCATGAGGAGCCCGTCGTCGCCAAACCGCGGGTGAGCCTCTTCGCCGCGCTCGGCGGTGGCGACGACGATGAGGCTGAGGATGACAACGACCACGAGGACGAGGACCAGCAGGAGGAGGAGAAGGAGGAGGTGATTGAGGCGCCAAAACCGGCGAGCAGTAAGAATAAGAAAAAGAAGAAGAAGAAGAAGGCCAAGGCCAAGACCGCCGCCGCTGCTGAGGACAACGATGCGCCCGGCGCCAATGACGATGACGGCGAAGACGAGATTGACAAGGCGATCAAGGAG
Organism: Calonectria multiphialidica; assembly: GCA_020623665.1. Lineage (NCBI taxonomy): Eukaryota > Fungi > Ascomycota > Sordariomycetes > Hypocreales > Nectriaceae > Calonectria > Calonectria multiphialidica. Next base: position 25,394 of record JAHVYC010000247.1, read on the forward strand.
CTTAAGATCAAAGACGAATCTACCGCCGGCTCATCATCTGACGCCGCAAAGGCAGATGCTCATGCCTTGGCCAAGCAGCGCAATGCCTTCCTATGTATCAACACCTACCACCTCAAGGCCATCAATGAGATGCGCAGCCTGTTTGGCCGCGAGATCATCGAGTCTGCCGAGGCCGAGGAGGAGCAGGAGCGCAACCGCCGACTTCGCAACCCGGGCCAGCAGAACGTAGACCTGGAGACGTTCCTACGCGGCCCCCCCAACCAGAAGAAGCTCCCGGAGGTGTCGCTGCGTCGCAATGTCTTCATCCAGGGCCGCGAGCACTGGCCGCGCGGGACGACTGGCGGGTTGACAATGCAGACGATGAAGAAGGCGCCGGACAACTCCTGGGTCGAGTACGCCTACGCCTACGACGAAACCTATGACATGTCCCAGGCAACCTTTTTTGCCTATGTCCAGATGGGCGACCCCATGAGGATGGTACATCTGCTTGGAACAATGCGTAAGTGTCCTCGAACCTGGCCAAATGGCTCCCTCCCCCCCTCCTTATTGTTTTTGATGATGCGTACTAACATCTTACAGCATATCATGTCTCAACACTGCTTCAGGTCAGCAGCGTGGCAAAGCAAGACCAGAACATGTCTCTGGCGTCTGAGCTCTGCGAGCGAGCTCTCTTTTCCTTTGGCCGTGTCACCACGTCGACCTTCAGGCAAGACATTGAGCAGGGGCGCGCACGACTCGACTTTCGCCGGCCAGAGAACCGGCAGTTCTGGCTCGCCGGCTATCACTACATCAAGAGCCTCATCCGCAAGGGCACGTACCGCACGGCGCTCGAGTGGGCCAAGCTGCTCTTCTCGCTGAACTTGAACGACCCATTCGGTGTGCGTCACTTTATCCACCCTCTCGCGATTCGTGCCCATGAGGCCCGCTGGCTGGTCGACTTTATCCACGAGCTGGAGGGAACAGAACACCAGGAGAGCTACATCTACATCCACCAGACGGTGGTCTTGGCCAAACTGCAACTGGGCGATGCCGATGGTGCGCGGGCCGACTTGGAGGCGGGGATGAAGCGGCTCCCTTGGTTATACTCTGCTTTGTTCCAGGAGCTGAACCTTGATACACCGCCATCCATCTGGGGCATTGCCGCAGACGCGGATTCGCGGATATTCTGGGTGAGACTGTACATCAACTGCACCAAGGATCTATGGAACAACACCCAGGCCGTTCAGCTGCTGCAGAGCGTGGCAAAGAGCTTGGACAAGGTCGACGCCAGCACCCTGGCACCGTTTGACCCGCCGGTCGGTCTTGATTCTACAAGATTCGCCTACCTCGAAGGTCAGACATCATTACTCGAAGTTGCGCCCAGGGAGATCCTGGACAGCCAACCAAACTACGACTTCGACCCATTCCCTCCGCCAAAGGAGGAAAACTTCTTCACGAGCAAGAGCACAATGCTGCCATGGAGTGAGGCGTTCCAACGTCCCCAGACGACCCCGCATGCCAACGTAGTAGGGTGGGTGCAGAACATCTTTGAGCAGTTCGCGGCGAGGCGGGCGGAAGCAGGAGAGGAGCCGGTTCCCGCCGACGCGGTTGGTGATGCAATCAACGACCTGCTAGACCGGCCAGAGTTCATGGACGATCTCGATGAAAACAACGCAGAGCCTGCAGCTCTCGGGCAGAGAGTACTCACTTTGCTGCAGGAAAGGTTTGGCATGGCGAGACCCGTTGGGCCGGAGGGGCAGGGAGCAGCAGCAGAGGAGGGGCAGGTTGAGGGACAGGACGAGAGGCAACCCGAGAGGCAGCCTGAGAGGCAAACTGACGAGCGGCGAGGGGCTGTGCCAGGAGCTTGGCCCGAAGATGACGACGATTAAGTGACGGGGCACAAATCAGATGATGGTGGTGGTGGTGGCCGCTGATGTTGACGGTTTAGGTCGAAGTGAATGGTCAGCGGGTTCAGTGCCAACGACACCATACCTTGCAGTAATAAAAGGGGCCAGTGGCATTGCCATCCCTCTAGAGGGAAATGAATGGCATGAGTCGCTCAAGCGGCTACATCCGCCCACGCCAACGCCTTGGGGTTTTAGCATTCGCCATTTAGCATCATCATGGACTACTGTGTGTTTCAAGCGGGGCCTCAGAGATGAGCACAAAATTGCGAGGCCATGGTGGGCATTGAGCGGGTTTGTATGGCATGGAATAAAACGGCACAGGATGTGACTGTGACGAGACAATGCGAGACAAGCATAACTACGGATAAGGGAGTGGTGCAACCGACGAGGTTGATTGTCGGTAAGAGAGGTGTAAGGGGGGGGCAAGTCAAAAGTAAAACAGCCAACAGTTTGTATCGAGTACCTTGCGCCATGCAGCGAATGCCACGCGATTGACCGTACAAGTAGCCCAAGGCGGGAGTAGTCGGTACTTGGTTGGGAAATTCCGGGGCATCACCCATACTGTGCGTCGAGGATCAGCGTCGCAGCAGCCATGTACGAGTAAGCGATTGCAGCCAGGCTCCGCCGGCTGGAGATGAGGGGGTTCTAGAAAGGGCTCTGGAAGACCCATCAAGACCCAAAGAGGCCAATCACGCCGGCATGGGCAGGGCATGGTTTAGGGCTAGTCGAGATCGAGAATAGCCAGGACGAGGCGTTGGAAGCGCATTCAGCCCTGCCTTGCTGCTACTGTAGCTACCACGGTTTGATGGGAAATCTGGTGCCGGTGGCATGGCGCTGATCAGCGTGGCAAGTGAAATTGGGCGAGAAGAGAGATTTGCGTCGGAGCCGAGGAAACCGGCGCTAATGCTAGGCGAAAGCCAAAAGCATCTGCCATCAATCAAGAGGATGCAGCTCAGCGGGACACACGGACTCGAGGGAACGGCCACCGGGGGAACATGAACCAGCCATCGGCCGACAAAGAAGCACCGAGGCAGCGGCAGAGGACGGGGCAGATTCCGAGAGCCGGGTTGCCACGAATAGGGTTTCTTCTCGTAGATCAGCGGGAGAGACAAAAGAACCTTTGTTTTGTGTGTGTATGTGTATGTGCATGTTCTGCTCCGTACCATATGATAGCATCCATCCTTCTTTGTCGCCGCCGAGACCTGCAGAGAGGGCCGGGAAATTCGGTTGCCCACCACGGTCGGGGGGCCGAACTGAGCCGCGGGCGCCATGCAAGCAAGCCATGGGGCACACATCGCCGCGACAAGCGGCAAGTAGGCGAGACAAGCAAGGGGAGGCTCGCCTCGTTCCCAGTTTGAGGGCTTGCCAGTCCCGTCCCCGGGGGCGATGAAGGGCCTCAAGGGCAAGGGGGGAGGGGGGGGGA
>JAHVYC010000025.1:0-155892 GCA_020623665.1 Calonectria multiphialidica
AAATATTCACACAATTTTGCAGCATCCTGTCTGTATGGAATTTGCTCAGCTGTGTGGATGCAGCTCTTTTCTTTCTCTTTTTTCTTTTTTTGCGACTAGGAACAGACGCCGTTGAACTCATTCACGATACTAGTGATGGTGAAATTCGATGCGTTAGCTCCAGGCTGCAGCTGACTAATTAATAACTTACCGACATTAAACGCGATCCTTCCAATCTAGCTGCTTGGGTCGTCCATTGATGTCGGTAAACGAGGTGGGTTGTGCGTCGATGAATCCTTCGTGAATAATTAGGCAGATTGACAAGGGGTCCCATCTTAAGTTAAGTTAGTGTCCCCCCAGCAGCCAGTGCGTGAGACGAACGGTGGTACATCTACGATTGGAATGCCACGCTTCTCGATCGGAATCTGTCGTCCAATTCCTCAACACTTCCCCGCGATAGGGAACCAGCATTCGCCATGTCAGACTCGCAGCTATTGAAACTACCAAATGAGACGCTGGCGCTGATCTGCCGCAATCTTTGCGCCCACTGCCAGGACAGCGGCGTTGTGCCGTCATCTTCAGCAGAGCGCCACGACTACCTACAAAAAAGAGCGCAATTGAAGGGGTTGGTGAGCCTGAGCCTGGTGTCGCGGAGACTGCGTGACATTGCACAGCCAGTTCTCTACCACGAATTCATTGAGAGCATAGGTCCAGCACGTCGCTTGATTGCCTTCACACGCACAGTGGCCCTTCGTCGCCCTGACCTTGCCGCTGCTGTATGCAAAATCGAGCTGGAAAGTCTGTATATGGAAGACGATGAAAAAGGTCTCTCGGAAGACGATGTGAAAATATTCAATGCTGCCGCAGTCCGCTACGGCCTTCGGGACGAGGACGAGGCGGAACCAAGCGGTGACATTCGCGTTGGTGGCCGCCAGCACGAGATGGCTTGGCTGTTGGCGCTGCTTGCCCATCTACCAAAACTGGAAGACCTGGATACTGTCGTGCCTTATCTTGATAAGACTGAAGACCTGGCCTCACTCTCACATATGGCAGAGGAGTCGGGCTCGTTACCGGGTGTGCTAACCTCACTTCGAAAGTTTGGCGTCAGGCACTGGGACACAGAGTATGGCTTCGGCCTGGACGATATGGCAGCATTCTTCCCCCTTATGCCGAACCTGCGTCAGCTGCGGATGTTTGCATGTACCAGCGTAGACGATATGCTGCCAGGTTCTCTGGCTTCTGTGAGCGAGCTTTGTGTGAGGTACAGTGCTCTGTCGAGTGACGATATCGATAGGCTTGTTGCGGCCTGCGGCCCACTGGTTTCCTTCAACTACGAGGCTGGTGGCGCGACGGTGTCGCAGGGGAACAACGATTCCGGATTCTTCCCGCGGCATGCGGTGCAGGCCCTGTTGACACACGGCCACGGTAAAACGCTCCGCCGGCTTGAAATCGACATGAGCATGGGCGAATGGTTTGATGAGGAGCCAGAGGAGGGTGACGTCTTGGGCGACATGCGTGGACTCGAGGTTCTCGAGGTGCTCAGAGTGAGCGGCGGCTGCTTGTACGTCGAGGTTGACGATGACTCGTGGACTGACGGCCAATTACTGGCTGGCAACTTGCCGCGGTCGCTCCGCCGCCTCGCCATCACTGAAGCGCACCGCCATATATTCGAAGATATCATGGAACTTGCCAGGACTGCAAAGACCAAATTCCCTTTCCTCAAATTCGTCGATATCCATGCTAATTGGGAGCGAAGCAAGGATGCGCTGAGGGAGGAACAGATCAACGACATCCTTGACGCGTTTGGGGTGGCAGGTGTGGCCTTTACGAATCGACACTGGAGTAGTGTTCCGGACGAGTTGATGAGATGATGGACACTCGCGTCCCCCCCGCAGATTTTGCAATTGATTTCACTTTCCATCTCGTTTGGCCGATATGTGGAGATGAGCTTTCAGTGTGCACTACTGAAGCGATTCAATTTGCAACAGCACTGGTTCAGGATACTATGTATGCAGCTCGAAGATAAAAGTCCACATGCCAAAATTGGGGCTGCGGTTCATATATCCATTCCTAAAATTCTACCGAACAACATTTCAGCGCTTGTTTAAATCCATTGCATTGAATTTATAGAGGCAAATGTGCTTTTAATGTCCTGAAATGTCACACCTATTCTGGAGCAACCATAAGTGGTTCACTTGAATCCGTCTCCAAAAAACATTACCGTCTTCCCAACCCAGCCTCCTACGAATCTGTACGAATTGTGAGGCAGAATTGCCCTTTCACCCTCATACTTTTAGAAACATGTGTTTCTTCATCTTGCATATGCCAGCTCAGATTCATTGGCCCATTGTATAGCCTGCCGTGTCCGCATCCAAACCTCGTAACCTGAATGATCGGCCAACCTCGTTAGCTCATATCTGGACAGAGGTCCAAGCTAGGTGTCTGCGAATGCGGGGGCGGCTTGTCTAAGAGGAGTATGCAGCGCGTTTTAGGTTCAAAGGTGGTCCACATGCGGGTTTGTGATTTCCCCATCCCCGAGAGTCTACGGAATTTCACCGCATGAGCATCGAATCCTGCGGCTGACATGTGTCCAGCATGCTGGCTCTTCGCCCATGGCACTGTACGCCACAAACAGCCCCCGGGAGTCTTAAGCCTAAGTGAAACCGGCGTCATGCGCTGTTCGCATTGATCGCAGTCTGACTCGTGGCGTTCAAGGTGCGGGGCCAAACTTTGTCCTCGTTGGTGTGGCCCACCTGGTGTAGCATCCCTCATTGGATCGCCCACACGACGGCCGCGTTTTGGGATGGATTTGTACGGCACAACGCATCAATGAGACAAGTTGGCGGCCAAGTGGAGGTGAGCGGATTTTGGGCTCAATCCATAAATCCCATGCCACTTAAAAACTACGCCTGCCGGAGGTGGGCGGGCGCTCAATTTTTGGGACTACACTTTTTCTCTCATCAAAAACAAACAGTCGGATTGTACTAGTAATGTCGTCTCCACAGGTAGCTCTCATCACCGGCGGCGCCTCGGGCATGGGCCTTGCCGTCGCAGAGGCATATGGCGGCAAAGGCTGGACAGTCCATATCCTTGACTTTAACAAAGAGGCTGGTGAGGCTGCAGCCAAGAAGATCCCAAATGCCCACTTTCACCGTACAGATGTATCTTCCTGGGAGTCTCTATCTAAGTCGTTCGAGGCTAGCTTTAAAGATGCCGGAAGACTCGACTTTGTGTTTGCCAACGCTGGCGTGATCGAAAAGGGTAGCTTTTATGAGACGCCAGACAGCGATGACATCCCTCCGCCACCAAACACACAAGCAATGGATGTCAACCTGTATGGGTTGATCCACCAGTGCTATCTTGCCCTCCACTATCTTCGCCGAAGCCCACACAAAGGCAAGGGCACTGCTCTTGTCATCACTGGAAGTTCAAGCAGCTTGGTGAGTGAAACTATGTCCAGACAGAGCCCATAGTTACGGAATATTGATCCCATCGTCCAAACAGTACCCTATGCAATTTGGCCCTGTGTATGCCTCCTCCAAGGCAGGCGTTCTGAACTTTGTTCGCTCGATTGCATTCCCGTACCATTACAAGGATGGAATCCGGGTCAACTGCATCCTCCCCGGCGGCGTCAAAACCAATATTTTGACAAACGAGGAATGGAAGACCATGGATGAAAAAGACTTTACCCCAGTGTCTACCATCGTCTCGACAGTCGAGATGTTCCAGGAAGGTGGAGAGCTGAAGGATGCTTGGGGCAAGGTCGTACCCGCAGGCAAAGATTACGGAATCGCAGCTGAGGTCAGCGGTGAGAGCTTTTACTTCCGGGACATTCCAGAATTTTGCGACGAAAAGATGGCGAATGTCATGGCAGCTACCAGCATGGAGAATCACGCTGCGCGCTTGGAAGCGGAGAAGGTTAAAGAGAACAGCGCTGCAAACTGACATAAGAGAGAGCAATGATAAGTTGTAAAAATCAGATGTAATGAGACATGAATTTTGGCAGATGTTGTCTTTTATTTTGGCTACACTTTATTTATTCTGATAACGATAGATATAACGCCTGCGGCCCAATGATGCAGACACTGAGATCCATAGACGCGACACGTTGGAATCGGTGACATGCGATAGGACTAAAGCCCCAATTTGTTACCATTGTTACCATTGTTACCATTGTTACCATTGTTACGAAAGATGGAGTTAAGAATTCCTTCTTTTCCATCGCAATGTCTTTTTTTGGTTCGAAAGAGTGCACAAGTTCAATTTACTGGGATACAGCCGGACCGCTTGCTAGTGAATTCTTCAACCATCTTTCTTACAGTGAAGCCTATCTAATCCGGCCCCCAAGGTTATTTTGAGCCCAGGCTACGAACTTAGTATAACAACCCATGTCAGTTTTGGAACCCAGTTGTGCCGACATCCAACATGTCTTGCTGCAAATCCATGGCAAGGTCTGGCATGAATCCCTGCCAGAAGGGTTCATCGAATACAAAATCGTCGTGCATCATCGCTGTTCCCAATGTCTGTTGGAAAGAGGTGGTATGCTCATGTGGCATGGCTGATGCTGAGTCTGAATCTCCCGTCATCCTTGGTCCTGAGCCGGCCGCCTGGGAGTGTTGCTCGATGTCTTCACAGACATGCCCGGGCAGGCGCCTAAGATTAACGAGCCTTTTAATACTACACCAATAGCGGCGAGGAGGGGTCCATGACGTGGCGAGCTCTTCCAACGTTTTTATGCAGGGATTAATATAGGTCATTACCCCGTCTCCCCCCTTGTCGCCCCTCAAGCACTCCGCATTAAGCAAAACAAGAGCGGCTGTGAGAGTGCAATGAGTTGCTGTAATTGGGCTCTTTCTAAAGCTACCAAACGTCTTGCGGTACTTTTCTCCGATTAGAGAAATCTCTTTTGCTGCCTCTACACAGAGGTGCTCGGCCTTTGACATGAAGAGGTGTTCACTTCCGGCATCATGGGGTGATGTAGATGAGTCTCCTGGTGTCCCATGAGACTTTGGAATAAACGGCCTTGTCAAGAGAATAGTTGACGTATGATATACCATGCCCAACGTATAGGCTTGCGGGAACGTGTTTTCGCCCGCTCGCTCAGTCTTCAGCTGCGTTGGGAGATTATAGTACCAGGTTTGTAGCGCCACCAGACAAGACTCGAAGAAGCTTTTTGCCTGAGTGACCTGTAATAATCTTTTTGGTGCATATCTTGACAGATGTAAGTAGGTATTTCTTTCTCCGTATTGTTCAAGATCAAGGTTTACATACAAGTTGACTAGAATTTCTTCCAGGATTTGACAGTGGGTGGACAGAGCGTGGCGGAGAGAGGCCATATTGAGGTCATGCGAAGATTTAAGGGGGCAGTCCGTCTCCTCTGCGGCTTTGGGAGGTTGTGGGAGCTCTACCACTGCCTGGGGACTCTATTCACGTTGTTATTTTCCCGTCATGGTCGCGATCCTGGAAATAAAAGGGTATGGAAACGGGACATAGACTAACCAGCATAATACAAACTCGGCCTGTATAACTGGCCCATAGTTTGTCATTGCAATAGAGTGCCCAATATATTCTCCGACGCAATGCGACCTCTTCACAGGGTATCCGGGTCGAGCCAGCCAAGGTGGAAGGATCTAAATTCAGTCCCCTATCCAAGGCCAACTGAATAGCCATTCCATGATGCAGCCAGCCTGCAGCATCAGAGCCGATTGCCTATACCCGTTAGCCACATGTTCACTGAAGAGCGACCTTGGGGGTTCTCACCACATAATAGGTGGCCAGAAGTGTCAAGGACTGAATGGTTGTGATGCTGGGCCACTTGAGGTCGAAATGCAGCAGGATTTCGGCCGTCTCAAGGAACCTCTTGCCAGCAGTGTTTGGATCCTCTGGATCGGAGCGTAACTCGGGGGAATCGCAGTGTCGAGATCCTATAGCCATGATGCTCTTGAGAAGAAGCAAACTGCAATATGGCCCGTTTGTCTTGTAGCTTTCCCTGAAAAGCTTCTCGTCCACTATTTGACACCATGGATTCTCCCACTGAAAATACAAGTCAATGAGCTGTGATGTCAATTCTTCAGAAATCACGGCTTCTGCCTGTATCGACTGCAAGTAGAGGTCAAAACACTGGCCTGTGTTCATGGGCGGAACTCGTTCCATTGTTGTCGCTGCGTTGTAACATTCAGTTTCAGCCGCTTGCTCTCCAAATGAGATACGATGCTATAAATAGACCAGTACTCACATTCGGGGGCTTCAAACTCGAGGCGTCCACTGGTGCGTCCGAAATAGCGTGGCTGGCCATCCTGATCAAAGTTTACGGATTCATCAAAACATAGGGCTCCTTCAAATTCGGTGCAGAGCTGGTCGAAAACAGACGGTGACCCGGCGGCTGTAGATGGCCCAGATGTTGGACACGAATTCATCGTCATCAATTTGGCCGCTGATTCGTCAATGTCAATAGAGTGCATTTGTAATATTTGCTCTAGGACGTTGACTCGAGCCTGAAGGAGGCGAACCAAGGATTTTGGAGCGGTTCCTCTGTGGTCATCTCCAGTGTCGTAAACACAAGTTGATTGCTGGTTGATGCACCGCGAACACGATGGTTTGGCTCCATCACACTGCACCAAAAGCGGCTTGGTTAGCGCGGGAGAAGAAGACAACAGGGAAATGAGAGAGGCTCGCCTACTTTTGCTCGTCGCCGGCGACATTCCTGACAGGCGCGCCAGGCATATTTTCCTCGGGGGGTTGAGGCTTTCTGGCCCTTCTTAGCGTTGGATGGATTTTGCCCCCGGGTTCTGGCTGGGCCCTCCATTTTCAACCCCGGTCGCGGATCGACGATGCGCGAAGGGAGGATTCGAAAAGGAACGGACGGTCACTCACTGAGCAATGCTACACTTTCCAATCTATGTAAGGGAGAGAGATGCTAAGCAAGAAATACGCTTTATTGTCGCCGAAAGCTAAACGCGACAGCATCTTTGGCGCCATGATTGGTAAGTCTGCTGGCCGAGGCAACTGGGAAACCTCGTTAATTAACTCATTCGCCATGATGCATTTGCCCGGGGTGCCACTCATGTTCAGATTGTGACAACAGCGCGAAGATTCCCCAGCAATTTGGCAAGTTGTATGCTCCAAATCATGTCAGATTTCCATCTGATATTCTTCCATTTGCATTGAACGCGTGCAAGACCAAGTGAGAAAATAGATGACAAGCTAAGTCATGCAAGCGGAACAGAAACAGAACTCTGGTCCAGACACGGCGACGAATGACAACCGGGCCCATTCCACTGACAAGCGTCTATCTGCATATCCAATGCAGACCCTTTCCCCTTCGCAAGTAAGCAACAGAAACTAAACCAGCCCGCCCCCGAAGGACCCGATGTTTGGCATCCCGTGTGGCAGTTTGGGACCCAATGGAGTGCCCCGATAGCTGCATGCCCCAGAAAAAGAAATTAACCGACAGGAATTCACATTCCGTCGTGGCTTTCTGGCGGGGCCCGTGTCACCTGATGGGCTCCCCAAGTAATGTCCAAGCGGTATTACTCCAGAGATATCAAAGGCGGGAGGACACTCGGCTTGTGGATAATTAATCTCAATTCAAATCCCAATTGGAGTGAGCACTGATGGGGTCGGCTCAGAACTCGCGATTGGTTTGCAACGCCTTGCTGTCATCTATCTTAAACCCTTCAAGTCTTCCGTCCTGCATCCACTCATCAACCATCCGCTGGAAGTCCAAGAAGCCACCTCCCCAAACACTCCTTTTCAGGTCTGCCTCGCTCATGGTCAGCATGGCGGCATCCAGCCCGCTTCCTATAGATTCCAAGTCCATGCCGCAGCCACCAAGTGCACTAAACCACCGGCCCTTTTCGGCCACTCTCCTCGTGTATTTTTCCTCCGCTGCCTTGCCTACGTTCACAACCACACGATCTGGATCGGTAGCTTGTTTTCGAGACCCTCCCACGATTGATGAAATCACCCGAGCGTTCGTGTTCAATGCAACAGTCAAGTTGCTCGACATTCCAGAGCCAGACGGTGTAAAGAACAACATGTTTGGGAATCCGTGCGTCGCCAGCCCAAACAAGGTTCCAAAATCGTCCGAGTCCCATTTGTCACTCAGTGACTGTCCGTTTTCTCCAATTATTGATGCGTTGATTGCCCTCGATGGACAGCTGTCGAATATAGTATTGACATAGCCGGTGGCCAGAATAAGAACGTCAAGCTCGTACTCCTTGTCATTGGCTACCACACCCTTGGGTGTGTAGGAGGTTATCCCTTCCCCTGCGGTGTCCACAAGAGTAACCGATTCTTTGTTAAATGTCGACAAGTAGCTGTTGTGGAAGGTAGGACGCTTGCAGAAGCTTGGTGCCGAAGGTTTCAACTTTTCTGCAACCACGGGATCCTTTACCTCTGACGATACACGGCGACGCATTTCCTCTGCCCAAGGGCGGTCCTTTTCCAGCATTTTTAATACATGCTGGTCCTCTTCTCCAGGGCTCACCTTCTCTGTGCTGCTGCCCACAAGGGCTGATAGCCCACGAATAGGTGACCACCCATCCTGGACCAGATCTACCCAGTCGGGTTTATTCGCGAACGAAGCGTCAAAGTTGACCATGCGCTCCTTTTGCCATTCTTTTTTATAGGCAACCTTGTCCCAGAGCTCCGGTGTCGTCATTTCTTGGAAATGAGGCCCGACGTATCCTGGTGACCTTTGAAACACATACAGGTGCTTCGCATACTGTGCCACCTCAGGAATGACTTGCACAGCGCTGGCTCCTGTCCCAACAATACCCACCCTCTTTTCCTTGAAGTTTAACATTTCAGGTTTGTACTGTGTACCTCCGGAGACATTCCAGTCCCAGCGAGAAGTATGCATGACGGCTTTGCCGGTAGCAGATCGAAACTGCTCAATCCCATTGAGCTGAGGAATGAGGGGTGTAGGAACAAGACCAGTCGAACAGATCAACCACGTGGTACGGACAGAAAACTGCTCAGGCTCGGAGCCTGACGTTGAATCTCGTTTCATGGTTACATTCCACGATCCAGAAGCATCGTCCCACGTTTGTTGGGTGACCGTGGTGCAGAACTCCCCACTCAGTTTCCACTTCTCTGCGATTCTTTCGCAATGCTCTCTGATTTCCCAGCCATAAGGGCTATGGACATCATCAGAATAAAGGATACCTTCAATGACACTTTACCCTCTTTTAAGGGGTGTGGGGGTTGGTACACTCACTATCTTTGGCTGGGGACGTATCCCGTTTCCTCAAGCAGCGGGAGGTACGAATACCCTTCAACATCGCACATGACGCCTGGGTATCGATTCCAGTACCATGTACCTCCCCAACCACCAGCACGATCAACAACGACAATGTCTTCGCTATTCAGGCCTGCTCCGGTAACAAGGTGGTATGCTGTCAATATACCATGAAGCCCAGCTCCTATGATCAAGACTTTGACTTGAGATTTACTATTCAACAAACCACTTTGTGGTTTGGGCATCGATGTTCCGATAGCAGTGTTGTTATCCGTGTCAGATAACCCACTGTCCCGGAGCAGAACCACTCCAGGGATGCCTGGAGAGGGATTTGACTGGTGGAGGGCTTCCAGGTCCAGCCCAGAGTCTTGAGAGGCATTCTGGCTGGTAGTCATTCTGAAACAAAAGATTGGGATATTAATAGAAAACTTGGTTGAGATGAGCTGGAGATGTAAGCTGGATACATTGTGAAATCAGCATGCCTACCATCCGGTTTATATGGCAACATCCACCAAATCGCGCACATCTCGATGGCCTGACTTGATGCACTAAGCGGAAGCGAGAATATTCTGGCCCAGATTTCGTGACTCGTTACTACCAGTAATGATATGGGTCTTCAATAACCTGCTTTGCGGTCCCCGCGGGGTTCGCGGGACCCGGAACATCGGGCCATCGGAACGTCGCGTGAGACATGTATAGTAGGGCAACGGAGTATAGATGCAACCCGTGAGCCAGTTGCATATAAGGTGGAGACGCTAAATTTATTCCTCCACTGCTAGCTCATGTGCCGTTTCAGCGACTCTTCTGTGACCAAAAGCGGCAACCTTTCGCCGACAATTTGGTGGTTTAAACTGAATCGAAGACGATGACAATTGCCCAAGTCTCTGTATCAACAGCTAGTAATGGCCTTTGCGAAAATATTTAAGTACTAAATATCTTTTTATTATTGAGCTGAACATTGAAAATCGGATTTTGGGGGTCGGCCTGCCAAAACGGTATTTTAACTTATTCGCATTTCGCATCATGGTGTGACTCAATATTCTCAATTTAAGTTCCAAATAACAGTTAAGTGAAGATGAAATTTGGAAACATAGCTGCCAATACAAATAATAAATCTTTGTTGAAAAAGAAATGCATCAACAGCATTGACGCAATAATCCAAACAGGACAAAGCCCAAGTTCATTTTCCTGCCCATGCTTTTCTCAAGAGCCCTCTGATATCCATTGGTTGAATGTGTTCAAACAAATCATTCAGTCGGTTGTCATTCGGCAAATGGTATTGTCCACTGAGAATCGCCCGTTCCGATTCCACCATCATTAACCGCGCCAATTCCTCTGGAACCCCTGGAACGGAAACAGAGGCTAGAAGTGTAATCTCTCCTTTTTGAATAGCCTCATGGGTGTCGTGTGTAATGTTGAATTTCTCTCCTAACCATTATTAGTCAAAATAGAACAAATCAGAATTCTATCAAAGCTGGTCTCTCTAACCTGTTACTTCTTCTGCGATGGCAACCAGCTCGTTAAAGGTGGTATCAGAGCCTGAAATGACAGCGGACTTAGGCCATTCCTCCAGTTGAAGAAGTGCGACCACAAACCGGGCTACATCGACGCTATAGGTTGTGGTAAACACGTCGTCGCCAGTCCCTGGAATCACAGCCTGTCGACCAGGAATATCAATGCCCCAGCTGAACGGATCCAGATGGGATTTAATATGAGGCATGCCCCAATAGTCCATAAAAAATCCATTGGCTACATGTGTGTACTCCAAAAGAGTGCTCTTCAATGCTTTGGCGGCAGGGGCTGAGAGGCTTGAACTATTCTCTAAGGCTTCATCGCTACTACTCTCATGGTTAGTATTTCTGAGAGAAGAGTTTGGCGTTGCAGTTTGGATAATGTCGAAGGGTATGCCATGTACCTCTCATCAACAATGACTACAAAGTCACTTGGGATAAACCGCCTCGTAACATTTGATCGATCGGCCGCTGCAATCAAATTGAGCTGTGCTTGGCAAGCACCATCACTTCCAACGTTCACAGTACATATGACTGTGTCAATGACATACCTCTCCAACACCCGTGTTAAAGCATCGACATCCTCATAGTCGCATTGAATATACGTTGGAGCATCTGGAGATAAATCGAGGCGAGCTTTTGGTACCTAGAAAGGTTGACGTAGAGTGTGTAAGCATGATGAGAGCCAATATCAAGAGCGACTTTGCCCACATTGCGACCAAGAATAAATATTTGGTGCATGCCATCCAAGAGGAGTTGCTCAACAATGGTCTTCCCCATACCTCCACTTCCTCCAGCAATTGCAACGGCAACCATGGTGAACTTTTAAAATACTGAGGACAAAAGACTTTGCCAAACAGATGTCCTTGTAGCCAGCACGTCAATGGGGGGATGCAGGGTATTTTATCCTAAGGAGATGGAGTTGCAACTTCCGCCTGAAACCCCTAAAAATTCTAAAAATGGCTAAAACTAGTTAGAACTATCTCAGTAATTTGTTAGCTCAATTACTGAACTTCGAAATAAAGTTGAGTGCGGCAAAGGAATTTACGTGTTTCTGAGAACACTGGGGTTTACTCATGCACAATACATTAATCATAAAAGCTCGAGGCCAGAATCGGTCAAATTTCGCCGACCAACGGCATCCGAGGACGCCGAAAAGGTCTTCCGGGATCTCCAGGTGTCGTGGGTGCGAGCGTCATTTGCCCACACATTATTAATAATGCCGGACATACGGAACGCCCGAAACCCCAGACATGGAGAAACACAAAAAACAGAAGGATATAGCAGGCGACCTTTCTCAAATCTCTTAAAACCACACTCTCTTAATTCTGAACTGACGCCCAGTCCCATTTCTAAATGACATCTGCAACATGAACTTGTCCTCCTCAAGCATCACGAGTCTTCTCATCCAGTTCACCGCCAAGGCCGACCTCACAGACATATGTCTTGAACTTTCTGGCAGGGACTCTCTTTTCAAACATTTCTTGGACCTCTGCGTAGTTTCGTCCCTTAAGTTCGGGTAGGCAAAAGTAGAGATACGCGCACATTGGCACAGAGGCGCCAAAGAACACGAAGCAAATTTTGCCTCCGAGATTGGCCTGGTCGGTGTTGATGAGATAGGGCATGACCTGGGTGACCATGCACGAGACGGAGGTCGACACCATGATGTTGATACTATAAGTCTTTTGTCTTAGTTGCATGCTGGGATTCAGGTTAGTCCATGGTCAATAGAGCGACATCGTTAAAATATCTCACCTTGCGGTTTCTCCTCCAATACTGTAAGCTACCGCGCCCAAGGTCGCCTATTATATTTTAGCCTCGTATTCAACAACCCGGAGACAAAGCTTACCTGATAAAGGAATCCCCATATCACCATGAATGCGACAGTTGCGGAGAGGGATGGAGCAGTGCCGATGGTGCTGATGCCTCCAATAACAAGAAGCAGGCCTGTCATGACAAAGCAACCGCCGACAATCATTGGTCTTCTTCCTAATCGGTCGACTAGAGGCCACGAAACCATGTTACCCACCAGTTGGATAGCATTGGCTGCCTGGCCGATGGCCAAAGGGTCGTTGACGCCAGCGAGTCGGAAATAATATCTGATTTAATGAGTCAATGGTGGCAGGCATATAGAATCCCAGAATAGAAACTCACGTCAGGTATCCACTAATGAATCCCACTCCAATAAATTGCTGTGAGAGGTAAACCATGACAATGATGGTGATTCGTCGCAGATTTGTGCCCTTGAAACATTCAATCCAGGAGCTAGAATCTTGTTCTTTCTTTGCCTCCTCTTCCTTGGCGATGGTGACAGTTGCGACCGCAAGAGCCGCATCTACGTCAAAGTTTGCTCCGTTGAATCTACGATATGCTTGGGCTGCCTCTTCCCGACGGCCCCGGATCAACAACCAAGATGGAGATTCTGGCAGGAGAGCAATGCAAAGAAGTAGTAGTGATGGAGGGGCAACCTGTGTGATCACAGGAATGCGCCATGCCATGCTCGTGGGGTCCGTTTTGCAGGCATACACCACCAGGGAGTTGAGCCATTGGCCCAGCACGATCATCGTATTCTACAAGAGTTAGTATCACGAGCAAATTCCATCCGGCGAAATTACTAACCACTAAAGCAAGGCATAGACCACGCATCTTCACTGGTGCCAATTCTGCGACAAAAACTGGGCCAAGAGAGTGGCCAAGACCAAAGCCAAGTGTCGAAACGAGTTTGCCCGCAAATAACATCATAATGGAGGTTGAAAAATACTGAAGGATGACCCCTCCAATACAAACTGAGCAGGCAATGATGATGGTTTTCTTTCTGCCGATAAAATCGCTGACAATACCTGTGGCGAATGCCGAGACAAAGAGACCGATGGTATTGGCCGCATTCAAAATCTGTTGGTCCTTGGCTCTAACAACGTACTCGCTGCCCACTAGATATCCAAATCGCTCGGCAAAGGGTGTCACAGCAAGGAGCTTGCCCATCATGGAAACTTCATATCCAAAATTGATGGGAAGAAGATAAATAATAAGACCTTGAGATTCGTGAAACCATTCATAAGCCACAATTCCGTCAAATTTTCGGATTAGCGATGCCCAACTCACAAAACGATAAGACGCGTCGATTATCCCAAAAGTCGCGAAATTTCAGTGACTCGTTCACCGTACTGACTGGCAATGCCGCGGCCGCAGCAGGGGCCAGGTCCTCGATTTGGGTCACCCCATCCTGGTCCCCCAGCTTTCGGTCGTCGTTGGAACCCATTTTCAATTGGCTGCTGTTTACAAGCCGCAATTCGATGGCAAGAGTAAACAGGAGTATTAAGCCTTGTCAGAATACGAATAAATGGCGAAGTCATTGTAAATATATAATACCCCAGATAGAACCAACAGTTGCATTCATCCCCGCGCTTTCCCCGCAAAGGGGATTTCGTTCCACTACCCCCAGCCCAACCCCATCCCAACCCCAGTCGTGTAGCGCGACTAGTGACCCTCAGCTCCGAGCGCTGGCGAATAACATCTGGATCCGACCGGAACGGAACCCAACTCACCTCTCCGAATGTCTGCTGCCGCCACGAAGGTCATGGGACGTTATACGATTTCCGTGTATGGCAGGATTAAACGCGCATAGGCTCACTTTGGCGCTTTTTTCGTAAACTGTGACGGGGAACAAGTCGTTCTAAAGAGCTGTTGGCCTCGTTGAAATATGACAGGGTAGGGCAGGGCAGGGCAGAATCAAGATAATGCGGAAGGGTTGCAAAACTAAATGACCCGGCACTCGGGTGTCGTTGCACCAGTGGCCGATCACAGATGGTCAATTGGCATTCTAGCATGACATGACAGGACGTTTGCCACGGGGTAACCAGGATTTATGATCTCCATTGCATGGGAATAGTGCCATTCAAGACCATTGTCCGGCACCCAGATTGGATGGTTAAAGCATGGATTAGCTCCTTTGTATATGGTGAGTGGAGTTAATTCACTGCGCAGCGACCATGTAGTTTCATAACCAAACATTGAAACAGTATGTACAATAGGTAAAACACCTATATGTTGTGGCGTAGGCAGCGTAGGAGCCTCGATGGCAGATGGTGGTTTTACTTCCGGATAAATTACATCGTGTGGAGAAAGCCAGCCCCCTGGCACACCCTGGACACGCAAAAATGCTACCATAGGGTGCCTATTCTTTCCATATTAGTTGCATTTAGCCGGATCGGTAGTTGCATTCTCTATTCTACCTCGACAATCGATATTCTGTACGGAGTCTGGATACGGGCTGCCGTTCCGTCTTTTTTCCCTACTGACGGTCCATCTATGTGCTTGCTTGGAAGACCAGGTTTGAGCTGCCCCTTGAGGGATTTGACTATCTATAAATTCTCTATTCTACCACTGACTTTTTTTTTTTAATAAAAAAAATCGAAGTCACACTTAGTTAGTTGTCGTCCTGTAGCAGGCGATGTAATGCATTGGAATGGCCAGAACTGGCACTAGATTTTCTGACGAATCTCACCAAATTGAACGTGCATGGAATTGGGCGTGTTTTCTCTCTCATGGTCGTACAAAATAAGGAAGCAAGCCAGTAAAAGCGGAAGCCAGACTTGCAAGCCTCTCAAGCGAGTCTCAAAGGAAAGTAGTATGTGTAGGCTTGGTTTGATGGAATTCCGTTACCTATTAATCTCCACCTAACACAGTACTCACGATAAGACCCACCAAGAAGTGTTTTAAATGACTTCCTGTCTTAATCTCTACATTAAAATAGAGGTGACCGGATCAGTAATTTTGCTTTCAACCTGTTAAAGAGCACCAGGGCCCCTAATTGTTCATTCTGAAACCGTCGATCTCCGTGAAAGCATTCACATGGCAAAGGGTGGAATGAAATCAGTGGGCTGTGCCTCAATTTCAGACCCTTGACTTACAAGGTAGCAGGTATGTAAACTAACCGAGTTGACAAGATGGATCTAGATGAATAACCTGAGCTACAACGTGAAATGAAGACCGCAGGCCGTCAAACTCGCCTGGAGCAATTGTTAGTAGGCATTACTGCCAATACCTTTAAATCAACAGCTTGTTCTGTTAATATGTACCCTTATCTGACTTCTGGCTCTCATCGTTTGTGGTATTCTTTCGGTGGTTTGGTATTCACCAGCCCCAAACATATTAGCAAAATTGGTACCCGTATTTCAAATGGTTTGAATGCCATTGCAACATCTGTTTGGAAGTCATAATTATGGTACATAATACTTCATCGAGTTCACATTTCTTCCATTAGCTCTAGCATTGCAATCACAATCTCAAATCAAAAGTTGACAGTGCATTTCAAGTCTGGTCAATCGCCAAGGTCAAAGGGCGCGACAAGGGACGTTGCAGCGCTAAAGAGGGGGGCAAATTCTGTGGTACTCTGGCCAATAATAGCCCTTTCTTTACGATTTTGGCAGTTTAAGCAATATGAAGTGTTTTGCAGACAAGTAATGTCATTTGGTATTCCCAGCAATGGCCAGGTTCGTGTTGTGGAGTTCGTGGTGTCAACACAAAGGCGCATCCCGCTAAGCCTAGTGAGGGCTCTCTGGTGGGTCAGCTCGGAGACTCTTTCGTTTCAGGGAACGCCATTCATGTGACTCACGTTTTGGGTTCCCATGTTACATTCTCGATTCATCCAAACCACACTCGCGTGTGTGATGACATAGAGTTGCTTGATTGAACCTACGAGTGCAAAGGGTTGATCAAAATTTTATAAATGTTTCGGTCGCCTGTTCTCTTTAATGAAACATAGCTTTCACCTTCGCTCTTATCAGCCCTCACACAATTTTCTAGCAATGTCGGGTTCACTGTATGAGGTTGCGGCCAGCGCTGTCCAAGCAAGAAGCCGAATTCGCAATCACATTTACCAAACTCCTCTCATTCCTGCCCGTAAAACGGGACAAGAACATAGAGCAAAAGTCTTTTTCAAGGCAGAAAATTTCCAGCTGACCGGATCTTTCAAGATCCGGGGTGCCATGTCCAAGATATCGGCCCAGGAAAATGCTCAAGGCCCACTGATTACAGCCTCATCGGGTAACCATGGTATCGGAGCCGCTTGTGCAGCGCAAAGTCTCTCCAAGAAGCTCACAGTGGTGCTTCCGGAGACTGTGGTGGCCGCAAAGTTAGAAAAGATCAAATCATACGGCGTGGATGTCATCTTGCACGGAGCCGAGACAGGGTTGGCCGAACAGCATGCACAGCAGCTTGCTGCGTCCGGGGCTTACACCTACATCTCACCATACAACGACGCCGATATTGTGGCTGGTCAGGGCACCATTGGACTTGAAATTCTGGAGCAGTGCGATCAGGTCGACAACGTCTTCATCTCCATGGGTGGAGGTGGTCTAATCAGCGGCATCGGTTCTGTTATCAAAGCTTTCAATCCCAAGACCAAGATATATGGCGTCTCAGCCATCAACTCGAAGGCTCTGGCCGCTTCTATGGCCGTGGGTCGTGTCGTTGAGACGAGGCATTTGCCCACTCTTGCCGAGGCGGTGGCTGGCGGCATCGACGAGGACACAATCACACTCCCATTAGCAAGCTCGGTCGTGGATCATGTGATTGATTGCGATGAAGACGATATCGTTGCAGCCTTGAAGACGATTGCTTTTGATGAGAATATGATTGTTGAGGGCTCCGCTGCCCTTGCTCTCGCTGGGTTTAACAAGGTGTCTGCGAACTTGGGTGGACAAACTAGCGTTATTGTTTTGTGTGGTGCCAATGTTGATCAGGCCGCGATAACGAGCGTCATCTATGGCTCCTGAGAATTCCAAGCTGATAAAATCCTCGGTATATTTAATGTCAAACATTTTGCACAACCAAAAGACGCCTTGATATCACGCACGATGTCTTCGTCACCGACAGATTCGCCATCGTTTTCATTTACAGGTATAGGGTAGCTAGTGTAGAAGGCGGACAAAACAAACTCCGTGTATGTTAAGGTGCGGGGTAACAATGCATTACAGCATAACTAGAACGCGTCGACGCGACGTGAC
Organism: Calonectria multiphialidica; assembly: GCA_020623665.1. NCBI lineage: Eukaryota > Fungi > Ascomycota > Sordariomycetes > Hypocreales > Nectriaceae > Calonectria > Calonectria multiphialidica. The sequence goes on from JAHVYC010000025.1 coordinate 17,739, forward strand.
AAGGAAACCTACAGCATAACTATTTGTGCATCATAACGAATGCACTCTATATTGATGTCATTAATTTTAACTATTAGTCTGTATATCTAGCATTTCTCTCAAGTCACTATTAAAATAGTCATGAATTATTGGTCGTCTAGTAGTAATAGTTCAAAAGATCGGTTGACGTCGTCATGAACTCGCGAACGGCCTTGTCGGGTGCGAGTCCAAGCATCGGCATCACATCATCCAGGCTGGCTGGTGTCTTGTCTGTCTCGCCCGATGCAAGGATCCGGATGCCCGCGTATTCCGAGTTGCGCTTGCTGGAGTCCTTCTGCTGCCAGAGCCACCAGAGACGATCGATCTGTGTATGATGAAGGAAGAAGAGGGGGTCTAACGAGTCAGTTTTAGATGCCAACCCAGAAAGATGGGTGTGTTCGGCCGGGCCACTTACCATTGGGTGATGTCGATGGAAACAAGTCTCCGCCGATGGCCTGATGGATGGCTCCGTGGGGGATATTCTCCAGGTCAGTCGCGAATGTCGTGTAGTTCTTGGAGTCGTCGATGATGGCTGCCACTCTCTTGGGTGCGTACTGGTTTCCTTCATAGTTTCCCATGTCTCCCGTGCCGTTGTTGAACCCGCGATTGAGGCAATGGGGCCGCAACTGGCCATCGTAATAGGCCACGGAGAAGTTGTTGAAGGCACCATCGAGCACGCACATTGTCAGCGGGTTGGGTCGTGACGGGTTCACGAAACCGCCATAGAGTCCGTTTCCACCGAACCCTCGGGCTTCATCAGTCGAGAAGACGGGGCTTTTGGACATGTCATCCGAGTCAAGCGTCCAGTCCCAGTAAGTCATCGGCCCACTGTAGTTGCACTCATCGCGCAGGGCGGTTTCATAGACGTGTACAAAATATCGATGCCATGGTAGAAACTGGGCCACAAAGTGGACTGAATGGTTCCGTTAGTCATCAACTGTGTCGGGTCATGCCATGAATTGTCAAGATTGCCTCACTCTGAATATTCAGCTTCGTGTGAACATAGGGAAAGTCGTTGTAGCGCGAGGTGTTCAGGCCGATTTTTGAGGGAAGTGTATCCAAACAACGAACGGCACTAGTGTACTCTCCTTGGGCCGTCTCCGATAGGTCCCTCCATTCAATTCTCTGTGTCTGATTGGATATCTGGCTTGGCGCTGCAGCAGCGACGGCGAGCAGCGAAGAGAGCACGTACGGAAAAGAAACCTTCATCTTGGCTACAAATCTAAATGCACAAGGAGTAGCAGAAACCCGCATGCGCCGGTGCGCTTATATTCATCCTGCCTTATCGTCCCAGGGAGAGTACAGATACTCTATAGCTACAAGGGCTGCTGCCAGCTCGTGAGATAGATTGCACTATGTTGTGTCCAATTGGCTAATCATTGTCCCAAGACGGGGGAGAAGGGTCCTTCTCTCATTCAATTCGCCCCAACATGTCTGTGCTGTGGTATCGTTTGGTCCGACCTTCGGAAACGTTAAATACAGGCACGAGGACAAATAAAAACCAAATCATTACGAGGCTCAAACGCTAGGGCGAGACAAGAGCTATTAATATCCGGTTAGCTTTGACCATCCCAATTAATGGGACAGGTGCAACCTCGTATCCGATGAATTAGTCACCCTCAAAGCGGGCACCCCGGAAATTGCAACGGTCCATTCCAGTTGCATTGTTTCAATAATGCTAGCCTATTTTAGCAGACCGTGCTCCATATTCGTCCTTATCGACCTGATAAAATTTTCAAGGCAAAGCGAGTGGTGGGCCTCTGCATGCTCTTGGCATGTTATCATCTATGTTGATCAACTACACGCGTAAAGAATCCGACAGCCGCTTTAGTGCCTTCTTCAACATCAAAGGGTGGAAGCTAGTAGATCCATAACATACCTCTTCAGGTAATTGATTTCCCAACGTGTACCCCAGTTACCCGTGGGAAAATCCGGGGTTCTTTTAACAGTGTTGCTAGTCTAGATCACAACGGTCGATCATTCCAAGGTTGTAGCAACTGATGACGCTGGGCTTCGCTGGCCTCATTCGCAATGTAGATGAAGTCATTCTGGGCGCAAGTGGTGGGATAAATGGGGTTGATAATATTGCATATGTGGTCCTCTGTTTGGAAACACTTTGCACAATTCTATGCATTATATTGCTTGGCGCTGCGCACAACCTCTGCCCGGCTGCCTGCTGTACCTTCTCATCCTAGAAGAAAGTAACAATTTTGATCAGGGCATGGGATTGGACTTGGATGGGGGAGCAGTTTTAATGATGACTTTGATGGCATGCCATGTATCCGTTTGCAATGACTGCAGCAAGAGAGAAAATAATAAGGTGATGACACTGCCTCTTGCTAAAGCCAACAGATTGCTACTGGATATGACCAATGCGTCTCCTCACATTCCAAGCCAGACTACAGACTGCAAGCACTGCCTTACCACAGTTTTGTGATCCTATGTATCCTTTCGTAGTGGTGTTCCACCGCCGTGTCCACCCAAGCAAATGTTCGAAGGAGCGCCAGCAAACCATCCAAGCCTTTTAATTTCAACTCGCGACAAAGCCTCCTAAACAGGACCAGCAGCTGACGAGTAGGATGCATGTCTAACGCAACTAGTGCAACGCTGACACACCACAGCAGTAGTGGCTTGGAGACTTCATAATCCGCGAGATATTGTATTTTGGGGCACAATGATTCTAAAAGAGGCCCTCTCACAATGGTTGATCGCGGAATTGGGAAGGTGACATGATTGGCATACAGATGTAATGCAAGCCGACATGTTAGATAAACATCCCGAGATAGTTTGGTTGCTTCCTCCGATTGGTCCGTACTTTGCAAAATTAGCTCGGTGGCATCACCCTCGTCAGGCGACGAGAAGAGGCGGTGGTGAACGTAATTTCTACTATCGCCAAGGAGGTCCAGAGCACTCGGGCTGCAGGGCTCTTTTGAGAAATGTTGTAGCACGCGTGATAGTTGTCCGATGTAGGAAAACGTCGTGACAAGTTCCTGCTGTACTGGGGGTTTCATAAGGAGGAGCTCATCAAACCCGGATCCGGCAATGTCTTGAGCGAAGTAGACATTGTATGGCGTAAATAATGCAAGGGGCGATCCTAACAGTAGCCTGCTGCCGTCGACACCTAAGCATGGGTATATTGGTTTCCGGTGGGTGTGTGCCGCATTCATGATGTCAGCTATGGAAAGCAACCAAGCAAGGGCAAAGGTCTGAAGTATTTCTACTCCGCCAAATCTTCCGAGCAGGTCCTGGATAACGGTCCAGTGAAGAGCGTGATAGTTTCGACTGCCATAGAGGTCTAGGGCGTGCAGAGTGGTAAAAGGGGGGTTGAAAGGGCTGGGGTCGCGATACAGCCGCGTGCCATGTGTGTCGTTCACAGCAAGGAAGAGAATGCACATGATGATGCTGTCTATGGGTGTGTCACCAGTGTATGCATTCACCTCTTTCCGCAAACTTTCAAGCGCTAGCCCTTTCAATCGGAATTGCTCCTTTGTGCCCGACTTATAATACGGGCCGCCGTAGGTCAGGCGGAGAACATCCTGGTGGTATGACGTTGACCAGAGCACGGCGTACAGCCTCACCTCGTCTTCTAACGGAAACAACCAGAATTGGTAGCATTTAGACGTATAGCTCAACGGGCGGAAGTTTGGCCAGATTGTGGTACAGGCAAGGCTCAAAATCTCCTGCACCTTCAGCTGAGAGGTCTTGTCGTTGATGGGGATCATCGGGTTGTAGCTGCCGGCTCCTATATCCCAAACCTGCATGGCAGGACCTTGGCTTTGTGAAGGTAGCCGTTTCCCACAGAGAGAGCATAGCTGAACCTGTCCTAGTCTTTGGGGCTCAGGCGCCTTCGGCCTGATGGGTTGGTATCCCGTGTTCTGCGTTGGTGCTGTCGACAAGGCGGGGTTATCATGGCAAATGCAGTTTGTATTCCCTTCCCCCTTCAACAGTGCTTCTCGTTCGATCGCTGCATCGTGTCTCTGCTGAACCTTTTTCTTGCGGTGTGCTTGCTGAAAAAGTTTGGATCGAATGGGACCTTTCTTGTCGACCAGCGCCGGCCCCCCGACGAAGATGAACTGGTCCTCTTGTGTTCCTTTCCCCCGCGGCTGCATTTGATGTGAATTCTGCACACTTTGGGAGAGGAGCAGAGTTGGGTAAACGGATGGGTTCGGTTGTCGACAACGTAGTGCCTGACTAAGGCATGGGGACTTTCGCTACTTTCGCGGGGGATAGTTTCCTCGTTTCAGATGTAGCGTCTCGCTGGGATGAAACGCCACAGGTTCTATTCCCATAGTATCGACCTAAAATTGTATCGCTGCTTCGAAATTTCGAGAAATAATCGCGAAAGCGGGGTGGGGCGCTAGTTCGGACTCGCGCCTGGCTGTCAGGAACCAAGTGTTTTGCTGACAGATGAATGCGGTGACTGTTGACCCTGATGCGAGACCTCGGGGTCTGGTGGTGGTGGAAGTACGATGTTTGAGAACATCGAGTCTCCAGCTAGAGGAGAGAGAATAGTCTATCAACTCGTCCACCGCGTGGCCAGCCGGGAAAAGCTCATTTCGAGACTAGCACATCCTTAGCGAGGGCTGTCATATTGGAAGCCAAGACCAAGCACGGGACTTGCCGGCCACTCGGATACAGCGGACATTGGAGACTTTGATGAAAGTCCGCCAACGAGAGACTGAATCGCCTTGATAATAGACGAAACCTGCATATCTATGGGATGGCGATCCTCGGGGCGCGTGCCGGCAAGGTGTTGGAAAAGCGGCAAAAGTCCGATGAGCAACGAACGCGCCACTGCCTCCAAGAGATTGGCCCAATCACCGTACCGGAAAATACACCTTGTCTCCGAAAATGAATAAACTCAACCAGCGGTATCCTGGAATATTCATTACCCAAGAGGCGGTGGCATTTTGCCCCACGGGAAACGACCAAGGAACGCGATCGCGAAAAAGGGGGGCCATAATCGGTACCGGCCACACCCAGAACCGAAACCCGACAAATCAACCCAAAAGATGGGGCCATTAGACCGTCCATACTAGGAGGGGATAAAAAAACAATGTCAGGACACCAGACAACTAATCCAGGCTGTGGGGCGAGGGATCATCGGGCAAGTCACCCAAACAGCAACGGAGGTAATCCCAAAATGCCGCATCCCCTCCGGGCTTGGACGGCGACAGCGAGCCTCGTTGTACCAGTTGAAGGACTGTTAGCACCAGGCGTCTCTGATGGCGGAGTTCCTTGACCTCGGAGCGGAGTGCGTCGTTCTCATGCCTGAGCCGAGAGACTTCAGCGGTGCTCTTGGCGTGCTGATCATGCAAGTCCTGGTACTCCGTGCGCAGATTCTCAGTCTTTTGCTGAAGCGTCTGCTGCAACTGTTCCCTGCGTTCACGGAATCGGCGTTGTGCTTGCCTGTTCTGATCGCGGCGTCTCTGTGGTGGTCCGAGTTAGCACGTGAAAACACGGGACCCCTGACAGAGAGGAGGCTCCGTACCGTTTTAGCGCTATGGGTAATGGTTGGGCTCAGGTAAGAGTCCATGCCCTCTGGTAACGTGCCATCCACTGGCGGTGTTGGCGAACTCTCCACTGACTCGCCGCCCATCGCCATAACTGCATTCAAATCCAGCGATTGATAGCCTGCGTTTCCGTTCTTCCGTCGTTCGGTCAGCATGCGATTTATGTTATAATGGGGTTGTAGGAGCCTACCAATCCGTACATGAGCTTCAAATGAGCGGTAGAACTCTCCCCTCCGAGCATGAAAGGCGAGTGGAAAGGGCTTGTGGCCGAACTTTGCGGAGTGATTGGCGGCTCATCTGCCATACTGGAAACGTTTTTTGTTCGGGTGCTGGGTGGCGGATAAAATGAGGCAAGGAAAAAAGGTGGGTTAGAGTTGCGGGAGAAAAAAACGCAATAAAATCTCACGCCTTGGGTTTAAAGCAAAACGGACATCAATGAGTATCCCTTCTCACCGCGGGAATGTTCTCATATTTAAATCTATCAAACTTACCCTGCCCTGCCCCCAAGTGCTCGCTTGGTGAAGGTCGACAAGGAGAAAACCGTTGAACGACGAAGGGAGAGTATCATCACCTCTTTGGGCATAGCTTGTGTCTTGGCTTCAAGTTGACCAATTAGAGCATTTCAAAGCAACACCAAATACGGTTAAGCCTGGAACAAGGATATGGACCCTGGCGGTTTGCCCCGGAAACACCTGCAGGGTCGACTTCGACTAGAGCAAAGCAGGCTGTTATTATGCTAATTATAAGACTTTAGTCGGACTCCCGAGACTATGGATCACGTCACCTAATTGCATTGGATGTGATGCGTTATGATTGCTGGGGCGGAATACTAGCTCGGGACACTGCCGCAGGCAGAGAGGTCGATGGAGCCCCCTTCAAGATGCACTGAATGGGCTTGTCAAATTAGCGAGCTGAAGTGGGATCACTTTTCCGTGGGCACATTTGGAGATAGGAAATAGGCTGACTTTTACTCCAAGGGAGTTGAGCGATGACGAGGTTGATCTCGTCAGAGGTCTCTCTGCGCTCCTTTCTGTTTACGCCCGTCAACCTAGTGCAGCTGAATCGCGTTTCTAATTTCTAGCTTTTAATCATTTTTATCTCGGCCTGAAGAAACACAAGCTTATTTCTAGGCTTAGTAAAATGCTTAGATTTTTCCTGTGTTTTGAACGAACGGGCGCCTGGACGCCTACACTAATGTCGCGAGGCGTGTCACGGATTAAAAACCACCAAAAATCTGGGAAGAATAGCCACTACCTTCCATGCCAATACCAAGCCAAGTGGGAGGATATAGTCTGTTCCTCAAAGTGACACCTGTAAATTTAGATAACGAACTGCTTCCTAAACAGGAAGATGTCTGATGCATCGCAGTCCTTTTGGAAAGCACTAGGACAACTCCGCTGACACTTTAACTCAGCCGCGATTTGTCAGCCCTCAGTGTAACCCTGACCTAATCACCATCTGGAAGCGAGCCCGACAATATTATGCAACTATGATGCGAAGACTGGCTAAGCTTAACTATATCATGTGTCTCGAACCCATATTTAGCCTATACAACATAGCCGACCTTGTGGGGTGATGATTTGCGCTTCGTTAATCACTGCTGACTGGGGACGACATGGAATGCCGACCGGGTGGCATCGGTAGTTATTTAGGGGTATGTGGGGTAGCTGGATAATGGGGAATGATTGCATGAATGCGATAAGCCTTCAATAGAATCGTTGTTGGATATGAATCATGCGTGTATTCGATCACTGCCAGGTTGATGAGGGCCATCCGAAGATGTAGCTCGAAAACGTCCTAAAGTTGGGCCGAATAATAAAATAGTAAGAAATCTATTGGTTTCAAGATTGAGATAACATTCGGACCGCCCAATTTCATTCTCTGATGACCGTGCACTGGTTCGGGTATTAGTTAGACCACTCATTATCTGTGCTATCAATTTCCTCCATAGATGTTCAATATTAGCAATGATTTTGAATCCATCCCAAGATTTTGAGTAGAAATAAGCGATATCAATTAGAGACAAATGCCAGGGCAATCTTTTGCTCCTTTGTATGGACGGCAACCATCTCTTGGATCGTCATAACACTTGAGACCATTTGTACAAGGTCTGCCGCCAAGTCCACCGCAGCTCTGGACTGTTTTGGGAACGCAAATTCCAGGAAGGTCGGTGACCAGGCCGTATCTGTTCGGAAATCGAGGATCTTGTTCACAGGTTGCCGTGTCGTTGCATTTGAGAGGGTTCACCGTGAAGCCTCCGCAGGATGAGTACTTCGTTCCGCAGGTGCCGGGGCATTTGTTCAGATCAGTGCACTGCGCACTGTTTGGGATGCACTCCATATTTGTTGGACAAGGAGCGATCTTGAAGCCACAAGAAATGTCTTTCTCGGGGAGGCTCATGGACATGGCGCCCAGTGCCAAGGTAGCCAGAAAACAGGAGGCAAGCATTTTCGGGTGGGGCAAATGTGGAAGATTTAATGCTGTGGTAGAAGAAATCTGATGCGCGATGGGGATGAGATCGTGGAGGGACAGCCGGAAGAGCGTGTGATGTTGGAGGTGGATGAGGGGGCCTCATATAGTAATTGGTAGTTACATTTGAGACATTTCTCCGACGGGCCGTTCACCAGTCCGTCCGCCATCAATCAGTGATACCGAGAGCGACATCCGAAACATCAATGCTCGTTTCTGAGCAGAGCTGAAGTCAGCATTCCTCCATTTGGCTGATCACTAGCCTCTCAGGTACCACACAGACGGTGGAGTTTGAGACCTATGAGGTCATATCTTCTTGGCTCGTGCCACAACGTACGCTAAGAAGAGCCAATCGCTGCTTATTGAAAGCCAAATTCACCAAGCGCTGACGTGCCAAGGTTGGTCAAAAGAGCCATAAGCATGCCATGGACGCAGGCGAACCTTGCTGATGCTTTGCGATATAATTTTTCTTGAATGGTAAAGGAACACCGCAAAGGTTAAGGCGGGGAGAAAGTGTGACTCATGTGACAAACCATTGTTCGTTGGGCCAAAGAAGTCTCGTCAAACTCTAATAGAACTGATAGACATGACGTGGCTGAGTCTTGTTTGTTCTTCTAAATGTTGGTGTAAATAAGGGCATCTCAAGGTTGTGCTACCTAGTAGTAAAGTTAGTTGTACGGGGAGGGGCCGTATTCTTGACGCCAATGGTTGTATCTAAAACACGGCCGTACTATCAAGGTGTTCCAGGATTTGCTGCCTGGTTGAGCCCATAGTTGACTTTTCCCATTTCAAGAGAAACAAAGAAGTACGGCATTTGAATTGAAGCTATGGCTATGTATTTAAAGCCCCGAACGCGAAAAAGCCTTCATGTTATACGCTAGCCCTGCATCTTGCCTTGGCCCAGTGGGCGAAGGCAAGAACCCAACTTTGCTCAGGAATTGAGCACTTTTGATAACTGCTTCTTTCAAGCGTGGAGAAGTATTTGACTTCAATACGGCTCTGGGAACTTGTTCCGTGGAGGAGGTATTTTCACCCCGGAATACATGTGCTACAGGCCAGAGGGGGTGCTTTTCCTTCTCTGCTTCCATGTTCTGATTAATAGTGGTCAGCCATTTAGGCTTGCTGGTGCCATTCAAATTGTATCCCATTTCTTTTAGAATGACCCATAATCCCTCTTTTGTCATGCCCTCCTGGATCTGCTGCACTCCATTCAGGCGATCTGATCCCGAGTTAAGACTTGCATTGACTGTAATGGACGCAACAGTTGCCACATCAGATACACTGAGCCACTCGTACGCAGAATCTGCGTCATACGAGCCTGTTTTGATGCTTGCTGCCACTAGTCGCCACAAGTAATCGTCTGCGTTTGCGACACCTTCAGTCGGCGTACCAACAACGAGCCCTGGGCGAACAATGGAAATATTGCCCAGACCAGGTGCCCTGCGATTTGATGCGCGCTTGACCACAGCTTCGGCCACAAATTTGGTTTGGCTGTATCCCAGGACATCAGGTGCAGACAGCTTCCTGATGATATCTTCCTCCGGATCATCTGGAGAGAGACCTTGCAGGCCGCCGGTGACATAGACGAATCTTATCTGCGGGTGCGTCACTGCGACGCGCAATAATTCTATCGTTGACCGAACGTTGACCGCTTCCAAAGCTTCGTAGCTTTTTACCCAGTGGACGGCTGCTCCATTATGAATTATGACATCGACATTGGCTTTACCGCTCATGAGATCGGCCCAGTGTCTCTGGTCAAGGCCTAGCTGAGCTGTTGATAAATCGCCTTTCCAAACTCGCAACTTGTCCTCGTGAAAACTTTCCCACCACAGCGCTTTCTTTGCTGCACCAATGACACGTGTTCGGGCCGTTTCTAAGTTTTCACCACGAACTATGGCAATGACCTGCTTCACTCGATCATGCTCAAGCAGTTGCCGCAGTATTTGGGTCCCAATAAAGCCATTTGCACCAGTAAGAAGAACTGTAAGACTGTCGGACTGATTTAATTCCGTACCACTGGTAAATGAATTGGAGGTTGCACTGGCTTGCAACATTATATCATGCTCTGCGGCTATGATCTCGGAATCGAAATGATCAATCTTGGACTTGATATGTACGAGAGCCTGACCCCTAATGATTGAGTCCTCAAAAGACCTCTCTGATGATTCGCCCTGCTGTAAGGACGATATAGCACGCGCTAGCTTTCGGATGGTGGTTGTCTTGTTCATCAGAAGCTGTAAACTAACTTTAACCTTGAACTCATGAGTGATAAAATGAGCCAGAGACATGATGCCAATGGAATCGAGACCACACAAAGGTAAAGGCAAGTCAGAAATTCCAACCTTATTGTGATCTATATCATTATTGATTCGCAGCATGCTACTAGCCGTACGAGAAGGAGAAAGTGATAGTATCTTCTGAGCTAGGAGATAGGCTGGTTGTTCAGCTTCTGAGATAGGCTCTCCATGACTGGTCTGGGATAAAATATCCTCAGTTTCTTTCAGGAATTTTCCAGCATCAGTGGCAAAGAATGAAGTCGCCATATCACGGAGTTGCTTGCGGTCTGTTTTCCCAGTTGGTGTAATTGGTATTGTTGGAATAGTCAAGAAAACTGCTGGCATCATATGACTTGGTAGCTGTTCACCTAGCCGAACTAGAATTTTTGAAGAAATCGGTACTATTGCCATTTCTGATGATTTGACATCTTCTGAACCCATCAAAGACTGGGTTCGGTGAAGAAATGCCACTAATAGTGGGCTTGTGTCTTCTCCAACAGGAGCAAGGACCTCCGCAATGACTTGAGTTGTGTCTGAGATGCATTGCTGGACATGGTATTCGACTTCCCCAAGTTCAACTCGCTGTCCGCGGATTTTTACTTGCGTATCTTTTCGACCGATATAAACTAGGTTGCCGTCTTCATTGTAATGGACTAGGTCGCCAGTTTTGTACATTTGTCCTGGTCGGCCCTTATTCTTCGAACTACCTCGTACTAACCACACTGGGTCATTGACGAATACTTCGGCAGTTCTCTTTGGGTCATTGAGGTATCCGAGGCCTACAAGCGGGCCTTCGACCAAAAGCTCACCGATATGCCCCGGCGGCAGGAGAATGCTGTGATCTTCAGGATCAACAACCCATGTGACAAGTCCGACTCCCTTTCCAATGGAAGTGGCAGCTTCAGGGTCGGGTGCATCATAGTTGAGCGTGCAGAAAAGACATTCGGCCGGCCCATAAACGTTGATGACTCGGGCTTTACCCCACCACCGCGCAGCATCTTCGACTGATACAGCTTCACCAAGAAGTATAATCGTGTCAAGATCCGGAACCATATCAGGGTCAATTATACGGGCCACTGATGGCGTTAGGGATACCACTGTAGCCCCCATTGCAGACATTGTGGCGGCGAGGTTGCTCTTCCGGTCCTCATCTGAAGGAATACATAAGCATCCCCCATTGAGTAATGCGGCAAAGACATTGTGACAAGCAACGTCGAAAGCGTAAGATGCAAAGTCGAATATCCTGGAGTTTTCAGTAATACCTAATGGAATTGATTGGTGCTTGAGCCCTGTGCAAAGGTTCTGGTGTGAAATTGTTGCTCCTTTTGGTTCACCGGTGCTCCCCGATGTAAACACCACAAACATGGCAGCTGAAGGCGACGGAGGTGGGAGTTCAGTAACAATGGTTGGATCAAGAATAAAACCTGAATCTGGACCAACTTTAACAACCATGTTTGATAGCTGTGAGCTGAGAGCCTGATTGGAGTATGAAGATAAGATCAGGAAAGAGTTGACTTTTCGAAGAATTGTCTGCAGCCGCTGCATAGGAAGGGAGGCCTCCAAAAGAACAAATGCAGCTCCTGCCTTCAATACGGCTAGCATTGCTACTGGCGTCCACATTGACTTCTCAAAGCATAATGGTATTACCATACCTGGCGTTACGCCAAGGCCAATGAGATGGCTGGCCAAGCTATTACTGAGCTGGCTCAGACTTCCGTATGTTAACTCTCCATCCCATGCATGTATTGCTGCAGCATTAGGATTGGCCCGCGCCCGCTCCTCAATGATGACGTGGGCGCATTCATTGTACGACGGTGGAACGTTGGAATTCCATGACCATATCTGTTCCAGATCCAATGGTGTCATGATCTGGACATCTTCTAGCGCTTTATCAATATTTGCAAGATTAAACTGATGCATAACATGGCCAAGTTGTTGAAGTAGTCTTTGGACAACATGTGGCTTGATAACTCGAGAATCGAAGCTGGCTCGGGCTGTTAAACTTTCTGGCCCAAGCTGAATTTCAACCATAAGTCCGTATGGGTTGAAAAACTGTAGATAATTCTCATCGACATGCCATTTGCCAAGTATATCATCGGGTTCACCAGTCTCTTGAGGTTGAATGACAAGAAGAGTCTGAAATTTACACGCATTCTGATTTTCAGGAGATAATTTCGCAATCTGTTGCAGACCTGCCTGCTCAAACGGTATCATTTCCGTAGCCTGTCGTTGGACCGCTTCGAGATAATCTAGCAAATTGTAGTCGCTAGCTAGCTTTACACGGAGCGGTACAGTTGCAAATACGGGACCTGCGATGGATTCAATGCCGGCAACCGGGGCACTTCTTCCAGAGACTGTTGCTCCATAGACAACATCGTCGGAGTTGATAGTCCTTCCCACAACCAAGGCCCATGCCGCTCGTATAAGCATTGGTGTGGTGATATCCTGAAAGACGTCTTGAGGATATGTAAACCTGTGTTGGACAAAGCTGTCTGCTTCTGGCTGGTCCACATCTACCGGGAGAGCCGGGAATGGGACCTTGTCATAATCTTCGAAAGTACGCAGCCAATATGCAGACATTTTGTCACTGTCTAAGGACGCAATGTACTTCAGCATATTTTGGAACTGAGGACCCCTTTCAATCGATGTACCCTGATATATTTGGGTCACGGTGTTGATGAGAATTGGAAGAGACCAGCCATCGTAGAGTGCGTGATGCAACGTTAGGACAAACCATTTGACCATACCCGAGTCATCCTTGACAACCGTGTATCGCACAAGTGGTTGGCCCAAGCTCATAGGCTGTTTTGCATTTGTATCGATGCATTCATTGACGGAACTGGCCTCAGTCCAACGGATCCCTTCATTTAGGACTACCTGTAAAAGGCCTTTTTGATCGTGTTGAACGATTCTGGTACGTAGAATCGGTATTTCCCATGCCACCTGGTCCCATGCATTTATGAACTTTGTGGCATCTACATGGGATCCGAGTTGAAGTGGGACCTGCAGCATGTATCCTCCCTGATGCTTTGTTGACAATGATAATAGGCCTTCTTGTAGTGGGGTGCAAGGATAGGCGTCTTGGATGGGGCCAATTTCGTATTGACTGGAGATTTGTTGGCGCAAAGACGCCACATCGATGTCGTCACCCAACAATGAAAAAGGCGGGATAAAGTTTTGGGTGGCTTTAGTTAGAGGATGTGCGCTCGCCGCGACTTGATAAAGTGCAGGATGGTCGAAAATGTTCGCCACGGTTAGTTCTAGTCCGGCCCTGCGAGCTTCGCCGACGACCTTGATTGCAGCGATTGAGTCACCGCCGAGCTGGAAAAAATTGTCATCCAAACCAATCAACACTGGATCTATGTTGAGTACTCGAGACCATATTTTCTGCAATTTAATTTCCAAGTCCGATACTGGCTGTCGGTTTGTCCCTTGGGCAGCGGTTCGTGCCTCGGCCAACTCTTGAATTGAAATGCTGCATCCGATTGTGCGGAGGAGCCCGCGGTCTAACTTCCCTGTCGTTCCAATGGGCAGCTTGTTGAGAGCGAAAAATGCTGCTGGGACCATGTAACTCGGTAGGTGCCTTGCTAAATTGGTTTGGACCTGCGGGGAGAGCCCAATCACTTTCGGCTTGCCGGCTTGTGAGGCACTGCCTTCAATCTGAAGGAACGCGACTAAAATTGGGCTCGCATTCACCCCCTGTGGTACAATGACTTCTGCAGCAACTTTTGATGCCTCAGATATGGCTCGTTGAACGAAGTGCTCGACTTCTTCAAGCTCAACTCGCTGCCCGCGGATTTTAACTTGGCTGTCTTTCCTCCCAATAAAAGTAAGCGACCCATCCCTGGTATACTGGACCAAGTCACCTGTTTTGTAAACTCTTCCGCTTTTCTCTTGTCCAGTAGAATCATGCTCCAACCATGCGGGACAATTGATAAATGACGCAGCAGTCTTCTCTGCATCGTTCAAGTACCCTTTACCAACAAGTGGCCCCTCAAGGAGAAGCTCACCGATGCATCCAGGCGGAAGGAGGCGATTATGGTTGTTTGGGTCCACGACCCAAGTTCTTAATCCAACGCCCTTACCAATGCTAATGGAAGCTTCGGGACTGGCTGCGCCTGCATTGACTGTGCTGACATGACACTCGGCGGGCCCGTACGCATTCACAATATCGACCTTCCCCCACCATGGTTGTACATCGTCAGTAGAAACTGCCTCTCCAGCGAGAATTAGTGTTTCCAGACTGGTGACCTTTTCGTGGTTGATCAATCGGGACACCGAAGGAGTCAGATTGGCCAAAGTAACTCTCATTTCAGCCATTGTCTGCTCTATGTTGCCTCGCCGATCTTCATCCGATGGAATGCATAGACAACCTCCCACAGAAAGAGTTGCAAAGAGATTATGAACCGCAATATCAAACGCGTAGGATGCAAAGTCGAAGACTCTTGAATTTGGCTTGAACCCTAGAAGTTGCGCTTGATATTTTAGGCCCGAAACAATATTCGTATGGGTAAGAACGACGCCTTTGGGAGTACCAGTGCTCCCAGAAGTGAAGATGACAAACATTGGAGAGTTTGGTGATCGCTGCCGCCGTCTTTGGATGGTAGATGGTGCCAAGTGGCGGATAGAGTCAGCACTAACTTGCACCACTCTCTCGCACAACCTCGAGCTGAGTCCCAAGTTTTTTGCGGAAGAAAGTATTACATCAGCCTGCAGCTGCTGCACAATGGAATTAAGTCGATTCTCTGGAAGAGACGGATCCAGAAGTGAGAAGGCTGCACCGGCTTTGAGCACGCCAAGTATGGCGACCGGCGTCCACATTGATTTCTCAAAGCATAGCGGTACCAACGAGCCCAATTTAACTCCAAGATTGATAAGATGATCTGAAAGTATATCAGAAAGCTTGGATAACTCATCATAGGTGATATCCCCATCCCAGGCCGATACAGCGGGGGCACTAGGCTGGGTCTGCATCTGCTCATCAATTAGTTCGTGGGCATATTTCTCGATTGGCACTGGAGCATCTCCATTCCATTTCCATAACTGCGTGAGGTCGTTAGGCGTGAGGACTTCGATATCATCCAATAGATGACCAGAGCTAAAATTGTCCAATTTGTTCATGACATGTTCAAAACGCTCCAACAGCCGATTCACTGTCCATGAATCGATCACCCGGGAGTCAAAAGTTGCTCTCATGACGATCTTCTCAGGGCCCAGAAAAGCCTCGAGCATCAATGCATAGGTGTTGAACCATTGTTCTTGGTTTTCATTCTGGAACTTCTCAAATATTCCCGAGGTATGGCCGGTTTGCTGTGGTTGGACGATCAACAGTGTCTGGAAAGTGGTGGCTTGGAATGTGCTGTCGCTCAATTTTGCAATTTTCTGCAAACCGATCTGTTCGAAAGGTATCATCTCCATCGCCTGCTTCTGAACTTTCTCGATATAGTCGGAGATTGTTTGTCCATCATCTATGCTAATGCGTAAAGGGACCGTGGCGTTAGTTGGTCCCACAACTTCATCCATGTGAGGCATGGGGGCGTTTCTTCCTGATACGGTGGCGCCGAATACAACATCTTTAGTATTGGTCATCCGACCTTGAACCAAGGCCCAAGCGGCGCGGATCATGGTAGATTCCGTCGCCTTCAAACTTTCTTTGTGGGGGCGACAAAGCGACAGCTCTAGTACTTCATCTGCCACAGGTTGCTCAATAGCTCGCGGAAGAGTTGGGAATGGCCCACAATGACATTGGTCAAGAGCTTGTAGCCAGTAATCTGTCGCTTTTTGCTTGTCTTGTTTATTTATGAATTCAATGAAGGTTGGAAATTGAGAGCCTTGTTCGACTGGTTTACCATGATACAGCCGGCTCACGGTATCCAGAATCAGGAACAATGACCAGCCATCATACAACGCGTGATGAATGGTCCATACAAACCACCGAGATAGGCTTTTGCCGTCTGAAATCAGTGCAAAGCGAACAAGCGACTGACCCAGACCCATAGGCTGCTTGCGGTCTGCTTGGAGATAGGCGTCGAGCCCAACTGCCTTGTTCCAGGTGATTGCTTCATCAAGAACCACCTGCAAAAGACCCAACGTGTTATGCTGAACAATTCGAGTGCGAAGGATTGTTAAACTTGAAACCGCATCATCCCAAGCTGACTTGAACTGCTCAATGGAAATGTCACGAGGCAGTTCTAGCGTTGCCTGCATAACATAGTCTCCGGGCCTTTTCGAACCCAAAGATACAATTCCTTCTTGGAGAGGTGTGCATGGATAAACATCCTTGATGGCAGAGCGCTTCAGCTGATATAGCTCAGATATTTCGCCTAGAATTAGCTCATGATCTGTGTTACTGCTTATCAATGCAAAAGGCAAGATATCTTCGGTAGCATTACTGACAGGCTGTGACTGTTTGGCCAAAAGATGAAGTGTGGGGAATTGAAAAACGTCAGATATTGTCAAAGCCATTCCAATCTTGCGGGCTTCACTGATCATCTTCATTGCAGTTATCGAGTCGCCACCCAGACGCACGAAGCTGTCATGAACCCCAATAGTGGCAGGATCCAGATTGAGCAGTCGAGACCAGATACTCTGCAATTGAAGCTCAGCCTTCGATGTGGGCGGAGAGCTTTCTCGCGTAGAAGGCTGTAAGCCCAATAACTGCTCAATTGAGAACGAGGAGCCGATGTCACGCAGCTGTTTTCTATTCGCCTTTCCCGTGGCGGTCATCGGTATCTCTAGAATGGAAAAGAACACTGTCGGCATCATGTAGCTAGGTAGACGTTGAGAAAGGTTTGCCCTAAGATGATTTGAGATGGGGATAACTTTGGGTAAGGCCATCTCGTCATTTGTTGACACCTTGTCACTCCTGAGCAAAATGAATGCGGCCAGGACCGGGCTCGATTCTCTATCCTTTAGGATTATGACTTCAGCCACCACCTGGGATGCTTCGGGCATACACTTCTGAACCCAGTGCTCGACATCTCCGAGTTCTACTCTCTGGCCGCGTATTTTGACTTGGACATCCTTGCGGCCGACGATGTCCAGTGTCCCGTCATTATTTTGCCGCACCAAATCCCCAGTCCGGTAAAGTTTTCCACTGCGTCCTACAAGGCCTGGAGCCCCTTGAGCTAGCCATGCGGGATCTTCAATGAAAACCTCTGCAGTCTTGGCCGGGTTATTTAGATACCCGCGACTTACTAGTGGACCCTCAAGGACTAGCTCTCCTATGCACCCGGGCGGCAACAAGCGGTTGTGGTTCTCTGGATCCACAACCCAAGTCCGAACTCCCGCTCCGGTTCCAAGCCTACTTGCCTGCTCTGCAGTAGGTGCATTGGTGTTGAGTACGTTGATCGTGGTACATTCGCTCGACCCGTACCCCGAAAACACCGCGACTCGGCCCCACCAGGGCATGATGTCTTTTACTCGCACCTTTTCACCACCAAAGCCGATTCTTTGAAGACCTGGGAGTTTCTCTGGAGAAAGAAGCTCCGCAATAGACGGGGTAAGAATGATGGTATTGGCGTTTAAAGCTGCAAAACTGCTTATAAAGTTACTCTTTCGATCTTCGTCGCTTGGGACACAGAAGCATGCTCCCGATGCCATGGTTGCAAAGAAGTTCATGATGGCCAAGCTGAAGCTGTAAGATACGAAATCATAAAGTCGCGCCTCGGATGAAAGCTGGAGAACGGGCTTTTGCAAAACTAGGGCCGAGGACATGTTAGAATGGGTTACCAGGACACCTTTAGGAACGCCCGTGCTTCCTGACGTAAAAACGGCATATGCAGCGGAAGATGGCTTTGCTCTGGAACCACACAGGCATTTTTCATCCCGGAATTCCAACCCCTCAAAGAAGCCAGAATCAACAATGACCATTTTTTGCACCAGTTTAGAGCTAAGGGTTTGGAGGCTGGCCGATGTTAAAATTAAAGTACTTCTCGCTTGCTCAACAATAGATTCGAGTCGCTGTTGGGGCAAGGAAGAATCAAGCAGCACAAATGCCCCGCCGGCCTTTAGAACACCGAGGATGGCGACTGATGTCCACATTGACTTTTCGAAACACAAGGCCACCAGCATTTCTGGGCCAACCCCAAGATCGATTAGCTGGACAGCTAACTTGGCAGCTAGTGCATCTAATTCGGAATAGGTCAGATTGCCATCCCATGCACATATGGCAGGGGCATTGGCTCGTAGTTGGGACTGTTCTTCGATAACATCGTGGATACATCGTTCAACTGGTTCCGGAACTGTTTCATTCCATTTCCAAATCTGCTCCAGATCCTGTGGCGTGACAATCGTAATGTCAGCCATTGTCGAGTTAGGATCTGCGTTGTTGATCTGAGACGTGACTGATTCCAGACGCTCAAGCAACTTCTCTACTACCCAAGACTGGATAACCCTGGAGTCGAACCTGGCGATTAACTTGGTCTGGCCCATATAATGATGCACTTCCATCACCAAGCAATACTTGTGATGGACACCGGCCTCTTGCCCAGGCCCAACTTGAGCAACTTCATCTCGAGTTCTCATCACCAGGACTGTGGTAGGTTTGTTCGCTTCATTCGTAGAATCTTTAAGAGCATAAGACTTTTCTTTATCCTCCCGTAGTTCTACCTCCATGATGTAGTCCGATAACTTTTGGTCGCCAACCAGTCTCACCCGTAGTGGAGCAGGCGCACTCGTTGGCATAGAACTGGTGATGTCAACGATAACGCCTTCGGAATTAATCATTCGCCCTACGACCAAGGCCCATGCGGCATGTACCAGGGTTGTCAACCTATCTGGTTGTAGCAGTCGTAAGGATGATGCGTCATGTTGCACCTTACTGTCTATCGCCGGCTGCTCCACATCGATTGGCAAAACCGGGAACGGAGCATATTCACAGTCGCCTGACGGTGTATTTGAGTTGGGTTTATAGTAACTCTCGGCTTGCGCAACGATAGATTTGGCTGAGAGCTCGGAGATGCTCTCACCCCCTCTGCTGGGTTCGGGTGTAACGGAGTCACTTTTCGCAGTCGCAAGTGGTAGCTGATCCCTCGCCAGAGGACCCTGGAGGGTATCACTCTTGGTTACTAATGTATTGACTGGTCCGTTACCATTGATTGTCATGTTGAATAATAGATTCTTCTCGTGAAGAAATTTAGCTATGCCTTGCTGTGGTGGTCTGGCGATATCTTGCTGGACATCAATGATCTTTTGCCAAGGAAAAGAGTGGGTTCAGGGCTTGAAAGAAAGAACGTCTCACTGAATGTGATGAATAAAGTACATCCTTGAGAGATTTGAACTTGATAGTAAGATATAGTAGCTCAAATAATGCTGACTAGTCGCGCGACACGCCGCTGAGGTCAGACAATGTCAACAGTTTTGGGGGCTTCGCGAACTATAAATCAAACCAATCTTCTCGATAGTATACGCCCTCCCTTCATCGCCTTTTTCGCCGACTTTCCTTGTCTGAGAACCAGCCTATTGCTCGTCAAGACTGGCAACGCCACAAGAAAGATTGCCCCACCAATCGTGCACAAAAGATCCAAAACATAGAGCGATTATATTATCTAGCGCTTAGTGTCCATATAAAGCCGCCTTGAATTTTCTTATGTCAGATATGAGTAAACATGCCAGTTTGTCCGCCACAAGTCAAATATCGCCATCCTCATAGGCTTGTTGAGGGCAGATTCTTAGGCCGTTCACGCTTTGTATGACAAACGGACAGGGGTCACATTGTTGACCAAGTCTAGGTTTGGTCTTAAGCGAACTCGTGGGCCAGGTGCCCCGTCCTCGGTTCAACCCACCAGTAGGAGCCTTGGAAAGAAATGCCTCGCGCTGGCCACCTGATTCACAGTGCTGCAATCGGCCATTTCTGGTGTCACATCTTTTCAAGGCGCATATATCACAGGCTAGTCAGCATTTGCGTCATTCAATACTGGCACTTTAGGGTTGGGGCTCACTGGGCCCGTAAGCGGCTCAGTACTTTGGTTCCTCTTGATACTTCGGGCCGTGTCTCCACACGAGCTTCCGATGAAGATTACATACAAACTGGTTATGAACTAGCTAGGCCAGCTAGAACGACGTATTTGCCACCGCCTCAGTACATTTAAAGACACCACTCGACTTAAGCGAGGTTGCGTGGCCCATATTGCTGACAACCCATCAGGACTCACATGAGATGTACATCAAAACAGCTAGGAAGCGAAATTTCATTGCCTTTTAACCTAGATCCATAACAGGTATAACTACCTTGGGGATAGGAAGCTATTAGGAACAATGGCATACGAATGGTAAATAAAATAAACTCTATTGCGTCTAGGAAATGGTGCATTTCCGCAGCAGAATTTAATGTAAACGAACATTATCACAAACCTCATTGCTAGGAGTCGGTTTGTATCGCTGCCTGCAGGGTAGGGATCAATCTTGGTGTCGCTAATTTTAGTTACTCAAGAATGCTGACAAATCGTGACATTTAAGAAATGGGAAAATTACATAACTTAATCAAGTGTCAGCCAGCTGTCTTAGTGATCAAATAAATGCCTGGAATACTCACTCGAATATACAGTGAATCTAGCTATTTAATGGTCCATTATAGTAAAGAAAACGCTTAGTAAGTCTTGAGCGTGCCGTCTCACTTCTTGCACAATCCTGCATAAACATGCACAACCCGCACAAATTCATAATAGAAATAAATATTTAAATGAATTATACAAATTATACACATGAATAAATGGCTTTTGAACTAAAATGTACTCAGGTTTTTGACTTTCCCAGAATGCCTTCAATCAGTTTAAACGGCTCTGCCACTCCTCTTGGCTCCAGGGTACTTCTTCATTAGACCGTCAAGTAGGTTAGTACCACCGAATTGCATAGTGGTGAAGATTGGGCAAGTGAGATTAGTGATCGGCCCTGTGAGAGGGTTGACAATCCCAAGGAGCGCGCCGAGAGTCGTATAGACAGTCGCCAGGTTGTCTGCCACAGCCATCTGCAGTGCCTCGAAGGCGAAGCAAATAAGGTTGTGTCCCTGTAGTAAATTGGCCGTGTTAAGAACGCCCCCTGTTACATCTCCCAGGTCAACCGCAGAAAAAGTATTCACGGCACCCACGTTTCCTCCGATGCTGCCCAGCTTAGGATACTGGGCTATCCAGTCCACAAGATCCACCGCAACGTCAGGAATGCCGTAATCGACAGCGATGCGGTACCAGTTGGATGGAATTCGCTCCCAGCCTTTCTTGTATACAAGCGCGCCTGACTTGTTCTTGTAGACTCCCAAGAAACTTGCGTAGACATCCCTGGCTAAATCTAGAGTAAGCAGATGGACGGAGAAATGGAGAACATGGGCCACTAACTCAGATTACCACCGCGTGGGTATTCTGCTGAATGATTGCTGAGCATTCGTCCCAGGAAGAGATAACCTCCACTACGGGCGAATATGCCACTGTAAGGGCCGTAATAGAAATACGGATTGGTGGCGATCTTTGATGTTTGTTAGCTTGTTATCATGCATGGGGGCTTCAATTCATTTTGACAACTAACACTCTCATCAAATCGCTTAGCAGACCGAGCAGCAAGGTCATCCATAGTCATTGCGCTATTAACTGGAATAGCGTTATACACTTCTAAGAACTTTGTCATGTTCATTGTAGAGCAATCTCCGGTGACGTAGAGATCATCACGCGTACTTGACCCATCAGACTCAATGAGATTGTGTGTAGCATCGAGTCCTTGGGGTGTAGCTACAACACCAAGGAGACTAACGAGGTTTTGAATATTCGGACTGGGCCCACCAATCGAAAATCCTGGGTTCAACGAAACGGCGTTTCCGACTTCAACAGTCGACGCGACACTGAGAAGGGAGGTGAGATCAATACCCATACCATACACTACGAATTCTGTTAGTCTCATGAATTACATTCGCATGGGCTCGTGTCGGGCTAGTACCCTTGTTTATAGCAACAACAGCGTCGAGAAGCTTCGCATAAAAGTCAGTAAAAATGCAAACAGCGAAGGATGTGAGCATAGCCCATACATTGACAGCACCACTACGGGCCAGGTATCCGTGGTTGGCAAGAGCATTGAGCCCTGGGCAGGACCCTCTCTGGTCCCCCTTGGAGAAATCAGGCGGTTGGAAGGCATTGGCGCCGGTAACTTGAATCCATGTGAGCTTCTTTTGTCCATCACCACCAATCAAGTTCCTGAGAAAAGGTCTGCTCACCTGAGATAGGGGTTGTCAGAGGATCAAACAGGAGACGCTTCTCCTTGAGACCTTCGATTTTCTTGCTTAATTCCTCGATTGTGTAGTCAGATTGTCTAGCAATTTTGGCCCAGTTATCGGCTGTTGGAAAGGAGTGGACCAAAGTCGACAAAGATGCCAGGAGAAAGGCGGCACAGAGGCCAAAAGAACGTAGCCCCATTTTGTTGTCTTACTTAGATGAGGGAAGGTTTCTGTGTGATTCAAAAAGAAAAACAGAGAATGAGTGCATGGGGAGTGGAGAAAGATAAAGCCCAAGGCCAGTGGCCAACGGCACCGTATTAAGATTGAGCCAGGGACTGAGAGCTATCCCCAAACCTTGTTGCTCACGCCCCCAGGACATATAGCCACGCGGAGAAATATGAGCCACTGAGCGTGTATGCTTTCAAATGAGCGCAGGATCATGTCTGGGCGAACCACCCTAGCGGCCGATCTTGGGCGTCCGGGAGCGGTTGATCTACAATGCATAACGGCGGAACGAGGAGCGAACTCTCACTAGGGTACACATCTCCTTTGTGTGCGGGGGGGCGATGATCTAGAATGCAGGGAACATGCCACATATCAATTGGCTAGCCCTGTGGCCAATCTGTAAATGATGCCCTGACTCGGTGCGCATACGGCCCCGGCGTTTAAGGATTAAGCTGAATCAAGACTGGGCTGGCGGGGAATGACATGGAGGTGAATGGACAGCAACCTGTGACAGAGAGTGAAGCCGAAATTACCACCCGGCAATAAGCAATATTAGATGAAGCTAACAGTACTATTACATAAAGGAGAAAGGCTGGGCTTGTCGAGGCGCACAGGCGTTGGGGCAAGCAGGCGTTTCTTCACCACCTAGCCTGTCATTACTAACTATGCAATGAGTTTAGTATGGCCTTGGTGCGGAGCAACACTATTGGGATGGGCTTCTGTGCTATTTAAGCCTCCAGTTCACGGACCATAAAGCATAGGGCTTAGCATACCAGGCCGATCTAGTCTCGTGATAGCCACGCGCCGTCAATTATCGGCGTTTCGAACTAGGCGCCACCACGACACTAACCGGTACGCTGCCGCTTTAGTCCTGTCATAGCGTTTAGAAACAGGCCATGCGCCAGCCAACATTCATCCGTGGTCAAGCCACCTCGACCCTTCCGTTCTCGGCCTTTTTTCCGGATGACAGGGACGACCCTGGTCCATTCCCTCGAGATATTTTGTCTGTTCCCCGTTTCAGTTCACGGGCCACGATTCTTTGAGAGCCTTGTTTAAGAGTATCTGAATCATTGATTCCCATACGATCTATGGTCTCTCGCCGAGGACCTCGATTCTGCGATAACTCTGCCCATAATGAAGCCTACTCGGTTCTGCTTCCTGGTAACATCACTTCTGTTTTCCATCTGCGCTGCGGACTTGTTCCAATACGTCAGCAAGATCCCGCAATGTGGATTGAACTGCCTCGCAGAGACGATTCCGGCTTCAGAATGTCAAACATTTACGAACAGCACGTGCATCTGCCACAGCAAGTCTCTGCTCGAAACAACCGATGCTTGCATGTCCACAAAATGCACGGTGCTGGAGCGTTTACGTATGTCTTTGAGCCCTGCAGTCCAACTTTGAAATCGCTAATGAAAGATAGAGCTGGCAAAGATAAATGAGGAGGCATGCGATTTAAAAGTCGAACATCGACGAGTCAGCGATTGGATAGGTATGGGCTTGCTCGATATCCTGGGTCCAGTATTCTTCACATGTAGAATATGGTTTCGATACCAGATGACGAAAAAGATGGAGATCGACGATTGGGTTTTGGTCGCCACATTCATAGTCTGGTATGTGTTCCAAAACCTTGGCTTTGTTCTGGCATGTTTCTAACTCAAAATAGGATACCTTTCACAATCCTCGGAGTCATAAGTAATTAGAACCGAATTTCCCTATCCTGATTCCTCTACTAATGGAATTGAACAATAGTCCGTATCATAGCGATTGGCTACAACATATGGGATCTAGATGCCGACACAATCACTCTTGCGTTGAAGGTTAGCGGCTGGATATGTATTCGCTTGTCAGCTTTGAAAATGCTTACACCTTTATTTAGATTTTATTCGTCGATGAGCTGTTTTACACATTGACATTAGCTCTGTTGCGCATAAGCATCATATTCTTCATTATGTGAGTATCATTGGGTGTTGATTCACATAACGTCCCTGCTTCCTCCGCTTGTACATTCCTGGAGTCTTGAAGGCTGCAATTTATTATCTTGCCTGGTTTGCAAAGCAAGATAGTAAAGTTACTGACCACAATCATTCATAGGAAGATATTTGCACAGCTCAGAATATGGTGTTGGATTACGATGGCATTTGTTATTACATCAGCCACCATTATCATTTTTATGACATTATTCCAGTGTTTACCTGTAAGTTACCAGGATATTGTATCTGGGACATCAGAACATCGGTGTTACCCTAAATTCAGGCCATTTGCTAACGTTATACAGATCAGATACAATTGGACTGGATGGTGAGTTTGCCTTTCAATGTTCAATGTTGAGGATGAGTCTTTGTTCGTCCAAAGCAATGGGAAATATGTTTCTTATCGACACTGTCATTCTAACAATTAGAGTAGGAGAGGAGATTTTGAAGGAGACTTTAAATGTCTGGACGTCAATGCGCTGAGTTACGCTGCGGCTGCAAGTGGCATCTTTCAAGATTTGACCATTCTCATACTACCATTGCCTGTCATCTCGGTGCTTCAGATGCACCTAAGAAAGAAGCTCTTGACACTAGGGATGTTTAGCCTGGGAATCTTCATTGTGATTACCAGCAGTATCCGCCTGAAGTCACTGGTACAATTTGCGAAGAGTCTTAACCCCACTTGGGACTACGTTGATGCTGTCCTCTGGACATCATTGGAGGTAAACATAAGCGTGGCCGTTGTTTGCCTTCCATCAATCAGGATGTTCCTCGCCAAAAAGCTTCCAAATATCTTTGGCTCGATCACCAACCCTTCGAAGAAGTCCAAGGATTCGAATGGTTCATCTATTCTTCCTGAAGAGTCAAGGCGGAACCAATACGAAGACCTTCCTGATAAATATGGTGCTCGGCATGCGACAGGTTCCAACACTTGGGAGCAAGACTCTATTGAACTAGATGGGAAAGTCGTAGCCACTCCATCGGTGGGGGATGATGAAGGAAGCACGACCCTAATACCAGCTCATTCGCCGGCTAATGATGTCAGCAATGCGCCTCCAGTAAGACACTCTTGGTCCTTCATCGACAGGGCCAAGTAGTATCTGCTTGAGAATTCACATGGCTCGAAATACATCCATAAAAGCAGCCAGGTGAAGTTGAATTCCTCAATAGACCAAAAACGGCAACCGATTTAGCTAGATACGCCACATTGAACCGAACCACAAGATATCTCATTCGAAGATGCAGAGGCCTGGACGCAGACCTCACGTGGACCCCTTTATCTTTATCTTCTTCCCCGCCCTACCAGCGGGATACACAACGGGACAGTGGAATAAAATGTCTGAACAAAAACACAACACATTATTCTTCGCATCAACCATTTTATCAATCCTTCCAATCGACTACACGTACTGAACCATTGGTCCAAAATCTATCGACCCAGTCGAACTACTCTCTCGCTCATAACCATGGGCATAACACGGCAGGGATGCTAACCCAAAAAATAGCAGCGTA
The DNA here is from genome assembly GCA_020623665.1 of Calonectria multiphialidica. Taxonomy (NCBI): domain Eukaryota; kingdom Fungi; phylum Ascomycota; class Sordariomycetes; order Hypocreales; family Nectriaceae; genus Calonectria; species Calonectria multiphialidica. Next base: position 43,921 of record JAHVYC010000025.1, read on the forward strand.
ACGATGATCATGTTAATGCAGGGATGCTTGAGGCACCATAACGGAATTCTGAAAAAAAAAAAAAAAAGAGAAAAGCATGTGGATTAGGTGGTAGCCATTAGCTAGTTGTACCGTAAATCTTATCAGATTTGAATACATTTAATGCAACATGACTTCACATCAGTCGCTGGCAGCTTGGTGCACCAATTTCCGCAGAATGAAATCAAGGAAATCAAGGAACCAGCGATGAGCTGAATACCTTTAGCCAATTACAAGAGGGGACGTCCACACCCATGTCAGATTCTTCCCACCTACTATAGTCTTACAAGGATGTCGGATACTGGACGATCATCTTGCTTATCTAAGGTGCGCGACTGGTTGAAATACGTGATCAAGCCGCTCGTCCTTCGAGTCCCACCGGCGGAAATTCCGGTCGCCGTCCTGATTAATAATATTCATACTCTCTTTAATTCGCACACGGCTTGCACACCATACGTACTCCCTACAATTCAAGATGCCAGCAAACAGGGCTCCAATAGCCCCAGTCATGAGACGAAGGGCATGTGTCAATTGCACAATCGGCAAGTGCAAGTGCATCCCAATCTCCGAAGAACAGTGTGAGCGCTGTGAGCGGTTGGGGAAGAAATGCGCTTATGGCAACATCGTTAGCCAAAGGAAAAGTCCGTCGGGAATTTCGTACGTGTGTCCAGTTTTTAAAACTTGATGTTGGCATAATCCTGACTTGTACTCAGACGTGTGAAATCGCTGGAGAAGAGATTGAATAACCTGGCTTCATATCTTGGTGGTCAAGTTCCACATGGGACCCTGACTGGAATTTTGGCAACTACCGACCAAGGCTCTCTATCCGCCCCCCAGAAATCACCCTTATATATCACCGACATAAAGGTTAGGGACATTATTGGCCAAGGGCTCATCACTCAACAAAACGCACAATCCTTGCTAGATGACTACCGGAACAACGGAGTGCGTCACTTTCCCTTCGTAATAATCCCTTCAGACGCCGATGCGAATTCCCTCAGATTGAAGACGCCATTCCTCTTTTTGTGCATTATAGCTTCAATGATGGTTAAAGACTGTGGACTTCAACGACAACTAGGCGAGGACATCCGGACTTATGTGCAGAAGAAAATGCTCCTCCAATCTGATGACAGCTTGGAGCTTCTCCAAGGCCTTCTGGTCCACCTGGCCTGGTACCAATACCACTACCTACCACAGACTCAGCAAATTGTTTCCCTCACGCAATTTTGTGTGGGACTTGTACAAAAGCTCGGCCTTGATAAAAACCCACTTAACAGAAAGCGCAAAATCTATCTTGAACCAAAGGAGGCCGAGCACTATCAAGAAACTCATAGTACCGAACAACTTCGAATCCTTTTAGGCACCTACTGTACAGCCTCATGGTAGGTACTTGTCCAATTCATATTTATTAAATCGTACAGATCCAAAACTAAGATCTCAGGGTCGCAACAAAATTCAGAGCTCGGTGTGCGATGCCGTATACTAAATACATCCAGCAATCCAGTACGCTCCTAGCAGAATCGTGCGAATACAGCACGGACAAACTGGCATCCTATCTAGTGAGGATGTGCGAAATATCCCAGAGAATCTCCAATACCTTTGCACTAGATGACGTAGAAAATACTGAAATTCGAGATGAGCTTGTAACCACCATGACAATGGATGCTTTCAACAAGGAATTGGATGGCTTAGAGAAATCAGCACCGTCAGAGCTTCGACAAAACTGTGTGTCAATCTGCCGCGAGAATGATGTTTTTTGGTTTGGGAGTTGCTGACGTTGACTCTAGTCGCCTTAAATCTTGAATTCCGGCTTTCCAGAATCTTAGTTTCAGAAGCTGCGCTTCATCCGGAGTTCTGGGGCAATTCTCCAACCTCTGGGTCATTAGCTCCAAAAAAGCTCCTTGCGCCACAAACTCGGAGATCTTTGATGCTCTGGGGTTTGTCCCAAAACTGTAAAGCCATTTTCAATAGCGTCATAGAGTGCGATGATGCAGAAACATGGTATATTACGTACTACACATCTGCAAAAATTTGCTATGTTCTGTCATGCCTGGCAAATCTTGATTATCTTCGAAAAGAGTCTTCAGGCATTGAACAAATCCCCCAAACAGAACATATAACTACTCTCTTGGAATCTAAGGACATTGTGGAGATGGAGAGAGCGGTAAATTTGCCATCATTATCAGCAAGGTTGCAGAGAAAGCTGCACAGACTGGCGAAGAGAATTACAAACGACCCAGATGAACAGAATATGATGGCGATGTTTTCGTCCATGGTGGCTGAAGCAACAGTTCCATACGAAGCACGAACAAACTTTGATAGCAGCGTACCTTCCAGTGCGATATGGCCTGCAGGTGAATTATCGGAGTCGTTGGTTCCTGTTGCAGAGATCGCTATGCACGAACCATTGCATGACTTTTCTAATGTCACCAATGGAATGACTAATAGTGCGATTTGGGGCGAAACACTGTTAACAAACTCCTTTATCGATGGGCTGCTACACGAATATTGATAAGCGAGAATAGAGTCGTAATAAGGAATAAAAATGACGCATTGAAGGATAGAGGGATTCTTGGCACGCATGCAGGCAGGAGGATACTGTACCCATATCCTGCCAGACGGAGATTCCGTCGGGTTGACGAAATCACTGGGCTTACCAATTTGCACATTCATTACCTGACGTCATGAAAACGGTCAGCTATAAGAACGGACCTGACACGCCCTATCTGGATACTAGAAAAGCACAATTGAAAATAATTAACAAGAAAAGAGTACGACAGTGAATCTCCAACAATGCCTCCACCTAAAGGCACATTCAACCCCTTAGAGGGACCTGGTACGTCAATAAGGCGATGTGTGTCCCGATATTGTTTGGGCTGACTACAGAGAGCAGCGGACTACGACATGACTTCGATCATACATAATGATACATATCCAGCGATTGATCCAACCAAAACAGATCACAGTGGAAGAACAATTTTGATAACAGGTGCCTCCCGAGGTCTGGGACGAGCAATGTGTGTCTCGTTTGCAAAGGCCGGGGCCTCGCGGATTGCTATAATCGCCAGATCAGACATGTCCGATACCATGAATGAAATGAAGGCCGCTTGTCAAGATCTGGGTATTGCCTGCCCGCACATACTCCCTATTCAAGCGGACCTTAGCGAACCAGAAGATGTGCAAATGATGGCCGCACAGGTAGAGAAGTTGTTTGGCAATCTTGATATTATTGTCAACAATGCAGCCATAGTTGCAATGGCTTCCATCGCAGACTCTGATCCTTCTGAGTGGTTGGGCCTATTGAAGATCAATGTCTTCGGTCCGTATCTAATGATACGGGCTTTGATGCCCTTGTTGCTCCAAGGCACATGCAAAACTCTTGTCACCGTCAGCAGTGTAGGAGCTCATCTCACAACCCCGAATTTGAGTGCATATCAAATATCGAAACTAGCCGTCTTGAGATTGACCGAATTCGTCTGCGCCGAGTATGGAGACAAAGGAATTGTAGCTTATTCGATTCATCCTGGTAATATCCCGACTGACGCTCTGGGTGGGTTTGATGGAATTCCGCCCGATATGCATCATAGTATGTGCTGAATGTTCCTCTTTCAGATATTCATGGTTGGTTACTTACTATTTTGCCGTAGTTTTTGTCGACACTGCGGAACTCAGTGCAGACTCAATTGTGTATCTCACGTCTCATCGGCGAACATGGTTATCTGGGAGATACATCAACCTTACTTGGGACCTCCCCGAGCTTATGTCCAAGGAGGATGAGATTATCAGAAAGGATATGCTAAAGTTGCGGCTTGTTGTGTGATCTAGGTGTATCCGACATGGGTTTGAAGGTTGCATTGCTGGTGGTCCTTGAGCGATCGGAGATTCTAGAAACGACAAGAGATGCTGGAAGAATGATAGCTTATTTGTTGGCTTATACTAAATATTCAGCTAGTAAAACATGTGGACTTTCTCGCATGGTCCCTGCTATCCAATTTCTGCTTATTCCAGGACGTGACAAGCGTCAAATGTGTGGTGAGGCACTTTGTCATTGTGGGTCCATACTTGGACCTTTGATTAGAGTGATTATGATCTTAAGTCTTCGTATTATCCGAATTGGAAAGATAGGTGATCGTCAGGTTGTGCGTTAGAATTGCGAACAATACGACGCGTCCTGCTTCCCCACTCTTTAGGGTAGCAAGGGTTGAATATGGGGTTTTCGAGTAGCGTAAGAACAGTTATAATTTATTTCGCGCACAAGAATTCCCTCGCTCCGCCCCGGACGGCATGCCGAAATCTGGGGAATTGCCAAGGCTCGGGCCGTGTCACAAGTGCCGACCAGATAAGATGTGGAAGTGAGCACGTTGGGACGTGGAGAACAAGATGAGTGAGCGGGCACCGTCGTCTGGCTCATTCCGAACAACCCATGGCTCAAGTACAACACCACTCATCACGGCCCTGAGCAATGACGCTACGGCTATTTCAATGGCATCTCGGGTGAATACGGCTGGCATGTAAAACAGCAGATGCGCCCTCTGATTTACACTGTGATGTCATTACTTTTGTCTTTGATTCTGTGTGTTCTCTTTTACTCCTTGGTGTTGTTCTTGCTGAGTAAGCGGCAATCGGGTTTGTCTATATCCGAGGGTTACCCCTTGCAAGATTAACTGCTCGCTATTTCGGACATTTCAAGCCTAGTGGCTAGCGTGTCATGCAACGGGACATCACCCGGGCCCATCCTTTGAACGAGGCTGTGTGACACCAGTTGCAGCCCAGTTACTTGACAGTATTTTGCATTCATTTGGTTGCACTCACCTCTCATTCTCGCCTCAACGATGAACTTAGCGCAGTGCGGGGAAGGTGGTCCATTCGCCAACTCGGATATTGGACGCGGGCCCATCTGTGGATGCCGCGTCACGAAAGAAAACCTAAAAGTAGCACATTCCATTGCCCATAATTGTCCTTTTTAACACATTAGTCCATCTGTGGTCAAGGTTGCAGAGAGCCCTCCGTAGCCGGTATTTGCAGATCCACGATTGAACACGACTCGGGAAGGCAATGTCAGTCCACACTGACAATGACGACCACGACGACTCACCCTTGCGGCATACGTGCGACATCTGCGGCGCCGATTTTGCGCGCCCGGAGCATTTGAACAGGCATTGTCTACGCCATTTAGGCCACAAGCCCTTCTCCTGCCCGGGATGCGATTCTCGCTTTTCCCGGAAGTAGGTTGCAAATCCATTCTCATGCACTCCCAGCTCGCGGCTGACTTTTGCCCACCAGAGACACGCTCCAACGACACATGGTGTCTCATAAGCACTGTGGGGAGGAAAATCTCGGTCAGCGGCGTCGATTGACGAATCGTGCCCGCCAGGCATGTCGAGGTTGTTCCACGGCAAAGCAGCGCTGTGACGGAAACAACCCCTGTGCCAGATGTTGCGCCAAGGGCTTGACTTGTCGGTATCCCGCGACGCAATCTCGCCAGCGCGACGCAGAAAAGCGACATCTACAGCCACAAAGTGACGTCACTCAGGATTTGGACATGATACTGGACAACGACGCCGTGTTAAATCATGGTGACCAAGTTGTCTCAGGAAGCAACGCGTCGCCGTCAGCCGTCTCCTTCGACACTCAACTCTCCATGAGTATTCTCGACACCCACTCACCTAATATGATGGCGGAGTGCGAGCAGATATTTACCCCATTTCACTGTGGTGACCAAGCGGATGTATTTTCATATTTAGACGCATCCAACATCATGGGGCCGCTATTGCAGCAGCCAATCGACAATTCACAATTGACCACCGACGAGACACTTCTTCTGCCAACCTATGATGCAGCCCAGAGCGAAAAGGACCTGCTGTCTGACATTGCTGGCGATTCCGAGTCACCACCGGTCACCTTCCTAGGCGCGCCTCCGAATCCTGATGCTCACGATGGCCAGCAAATTCGCTTCAACGAGTTCCTCCGCAAGACAACACCAGGGTTTGGGGATGGTCTTGAAAGCATGTATTGTTTCCCAACTAGCCTGAGCGATACAGGGGCCGATGTTTGGAGCGCCGAGGATTTTGGTCACGTCAAACGGCTCCCTTTGCATACCTATCAACAGATTCGAGATAACTATGTCCAACTTCAAAAGGACTGCGGCTCTGTCCAACGCTTTCCTGCGGGTGACTTACCTTCATTTGAAGCCCTGAATGCGTTTATTCAGCTGTATTTCGAGCAAGCTCATCCATTGCTTCCATTTCTCCACAGACCCACATTTGACTCTGGCCGCGAGCATTGGATTCTGAGTTTGGCTTTGGCTGCAATGGGATGCCGTTTCTCCCAGGTTCCAGATGTCTTGCGCTGCGTAGGTCCACTACAGCAGTTTCTTCAGACCTCTCTCAGAGTTACTGTGTGTTGCTTCTCGCCCGTGACTTATCTTCCACAGAAACACTAACCGTTGGTAGATGGATCGTGAATACAACATCTCTTATGAGCCATGGTTCCTACAATCCAGCCTGCTCAACCAAATATGCCTACAAACAATGGGGCATATGCGCCTCATGGAGGTTTCTCAGGCCGAGAGGAGCGGTATCGCCACGCTTCTAAGAAAGATGGTAACCGTTGCCGAACAGCACAACCATCATAAAGGCCATATGGAAAAGGAGGGTGTAGAAGATGCGTGGTGGGCTTGGGTAAAACGAGAGAAATTGAGACGTCTTGCTTACACAACCTGGGTACACACCATGCACCGAAGCGTTTGCAACGCGGCTGACTTTGAGAATGTCTTATTATAGATCATCGATACTCATTGGTCACTTTTCTTTGACCTTGATCCAATGATTCCCTCCGATCTCATTCAAATACCGCTTCCGTGCATTGAAAAGATATGGGAGGCTCCAAATTCAGCGTCATGGAATGAAGAGATTACGAACCCAGGTTGGTATACTTTAGTCAAAACGGGTTTGTTAGCTAATGGAGTTAGATGTACATCATCCTGGAAGTTTAGGTCACGAAAAGAGCTACTTGTACAAGTCCAAAAATCGCCGTGAAAATATCGGAGATTATGCGACTTTAATCCTCTTACTAGACATATATCGTGACTTCCGCCAGGTCCAAAGATCACAATCCATGGACCTATTACTTGCGAATTCTGGTTTGGCCCCCTCCAGCGTCATACCACAGATCACCGAATCTATCCTACAATATCTTGACATACTTTGCCCTGAAGCTCAAGTGCTGCCGACAGAGCCAAATTTAAAACTGGCCCTCCTGCAGCACAAGCATACAGTCGGTATTTTGCTCCAACTGTCTCTTCGAGACATGTTTTGCTTCTCAGGCTGGCGTGTCACTCGGCTTGACGTATCAAAGGTTAGAGAACGCCTTAAGTCTTCATTCATTCAACGTGGCTCTGCAGCACGCCGGGCGGTTGTACATGCGGGCAGATTATTTGGACTCATGCGTTCGAGACAGAGTGGGGGATATTATGAAACTCGGGTCATTTTAGTAGCATGTTTAACTCTATGGGTGTTTGCTGAGCTGAGTGACGAAGAGAAAACTGATTCTGGGAACGCCAAATCCGGTGGTGTAGCCCCGACAGTGCTGCGTCTTGATCGATGTATTCAGAAATCTCTAGCCGAAGATTGGATTACCGGGGTAGGAGAGCACACCAAAGCTCACCTTGCTGGAGTCGGCACAATCGTAGGTCCCGTTGCTGTTGAGAGAATTTTGGCCGAAGGCGCAAAAATGATGACCTCACGAAGCGAATGGCCAATTGGCAAGCCTACCGCGATGGCGATGAAGATTTATCAAAGCATCCTTCTATGTTGAAGGATCCATCAGTATACTAGACAGGCTTTTGTATTACCCTTCTGATGTTTAAAGATAACAACGATACCACATATATACAAGTATTTCGACCTCACCACGCTTGGAGGCCAATTGGACCAATGCAACTCCAGTGCTGAAAGGCCAGGCGATTGTTTTCCACCTCGTCTACAATTGCAACAGCCATATCTTCGTTATAAATGCCCTTTTCTACAGCCTCGACAGCCGGATTCTCGGGAGTGTCAACCAATAACTTATATTCTCCCGTGCGCACACCTAAATTATATCTCCATTAGTACCGTGTTACTTAGTTTCCATCAAGGAATAACATCGAACCTTTGTCACGTAGAAGACCTGGGGGTGAGAGAAATGTCCACTGCTTATCTCGGACGCCTTCCCACATAACGAGAGCCATGCGAGACAAAGTAATCAGAGCGCGGGTTTGTGAGTTGGTCAGGACACCCTTGGCCCAACGTAGGTAGAGTCGTGCAAATGGCCTCAGTGTCCAAGAAAACACTTTTTCAGCATGGTTAATCCAACATTTCTCAATATCAGAGGGAAATAGCTCCTAATGTGATGACTTACAGCCCGGCTTCTCAACATTATTTCTCGCCCAAGTGAATCCCCGAATGAACCACTTGAGGAATGATGAACCATGATCGCCCATTCGAACACGCATATAATTTAGATGCTCATCAGGCCAATCGTACCTATTGTATGGTTAACAAGTCGACTGAGAGTCTCCTTTTCCTTTTCACTCACCACCAACTGTATGCGAACTCGTCCGAGTCAACCAGTTGCTTTTTATTGCTGCAATGTAGCGAGCCAGCGCCACCTATGCCGGAGTTAACAATGAGGACTTGGGGTTAGTACAATAATTCTCACCGATGACGATGAACGACCCTTTGTGGTCGGAGTTAAGCAACCCTGTCTTGATTTTGCCGTGGCCTTCGACGCCATTTTCGTAAAGGTTCGCCAAGTCGCTCAACGGCGGTGCAAAGGCACATACGATGCTATCATAGCCACCGGAAAAGGCCTCAGCCAGCCGAAAAGTATCATGGATATCCACCGCCTTGCTTTCGTAGCTACCACCATTGGTCGATGCGTTGGGCCAACTTTTAGGCGGACTCCTGGACAAACCGACAACATGATGGCCACGTGACAGCAGCTCAGTAACAACACATTGGCCACATTGGCCTTTGGGTCCAAGGACGGCAACTTTTAGAGATTTTGATGGAGAAGACATGGTCGAAGTATGAATATGGCCTGAAGCTATGCAAAGAGAACGCAATTTGAATGCTAGCTCAGGTCTTCATATTAATAGAATCGAGACTATTTTAACTTGCAATCACCCCGTGCCCATCGTATCTATTTACCCCTGATTCATTTGCATCCAATGCTTTGTCAATGAAATCACACGACATCCGAGACCGAAAGTAGAATCTCCACGGGATGGATTGGTGACGGCCCGTTTGTGGAGCCGCATTACGTCCAGTGGGTTGCGGGGCCGTCACCGTTCATTTGGTGTGGCTGCGGGGCCGCGATAGCGTCACCTGCAGCAATCGCCTCGGTATCCACGAGGCGGGGTTGCAACAGACGTCAGATATATGCCAAATACATTAATAAATCATCTAGTCTAGATCATTAAGGTTATATAGCTAAAATAGGTAATGCGTTGCACTGCGTGATCTGCATCCGGTGTTCCGGGTGACGTGATGGATCAAAGAGATCATGGTTAAACTAAAGTCCGGATTCGCCAAACTTGTTATCTGCAAGTGATATTCATATGCCCTGGTTTATACATATAAAATTGTGACATGCATTGCATGATCTGTCAAGAATTTGTGCCTGGCTCCATAAAGGAAATTCTGCTCAGTTATTGATTGCTCCGCATTTCTATCTGCAACAGCCCACTCATAGATGCACAAAAACTAAAAACATTTCCTTTGAAAGCATTTGCTGTAGTCTTTTAATGCTATACCCAACCTCAGCCTCCACGTATTTTTTGCGTTGCCATCAGGTTTCTCAGTCCCGTCCCAAGGTCTAGGGTGAGGACGGCAGGTACGAGCCGAAATGATTCGGTTGTTCTGAGAATTCGCGTTGGCCTTTAATACACGTAAATAAAATCCTCATTTTTGAGATCTGTGAGATCCTGAAGGCCATTGTCTTCAGCAATATCCCTGACACGCTGGTTTTCGGTGTGTTCAAGATCAACAGCTTTACTGTCCGCCAAGTCTTTCCTTCTCAACATGGACTCGTCCACGAGGCTAGCAGATTTGCCCAGTTGCTCACGCTTCTTGGCATGCCGCTTATTCAGGAACATAAGGTACATAGGAATCAATCTTTTAAAAGGTCAGCCTGGAACCACCGTAGACATTTCATGACTTACAACCCCAAGGCTCCTGTGAGCAGGAACATGACCAAGTTGGAGATGAGTCCGGTGCGGTAGAGCGGTGCTTCATCTGTAGAGTAGAGTAGTGGGCCGATGACGTTGCCCGTGCACATGCCCCTGTCATCATATTAGCCCTCCTAGCCCCATAATTCATTCTTTAACTACCCACATAAGCATGATGGCAGACGACATCTTTTTCTTGGTATCACCTCCGGTATTTTGAGCCGACCAAGCATAAACCATCGGCGTAATTGCACCCATACACTGGACAAGGTAGTACCCAAGAAGCAACACGCCTTTGTTTTTGTTCGTTCGAGGGACTGTCAGCATCAGAATAGAGCCGAGAGCGGGGAGCAGACTAATGACTGCGATTATGAGACCCTTGCGAGAGAATCTGGTTGCAAGCCATGCAGAGCCAATGATGGCCACAATCTGAATCACACCTGTGGGTAGCGTGAAAAGAATGGCAGTGAAGTTTGTGTAACCGAAATCCTTGACAATAAGGTTGCCAAAAATGCTGATTCCACCGCTCGCAATCGAGATTGCCACAATGAGCACAAACCACAAATATGTCTTGCCGTCCAGGAATACCTCGATGACATGATCCCATCTCCACACCCGACTGGAAATGCCCATTTGATTAGCCCGGAGTCGTTGAGTAGCAATTGTACGTTCCCGCTCTGTCAGATACTTGGCCTCCATTGGCGAGTCGGGCATAAATATGATGAAAATGACACCAAATATGACAGTTAGGCAGCCACAGAAGATAAAAATGATTTGGTACTTGTAGAGGAGGTGAGTTGTGATGTGGCCTAAACCATAAGTCGCTAAACTACCGATGATAAAGGTCAGGCCATTCATGGAGGTCCAGTACGAGGTGCGAAGTGTCTGTTCCGAGCGAAGCCACCACATTTGAGTAACTGTGAGCAGAGACGGCGCAATCATAGCCTCGAACGACCCAAGCATGAAGCGCATGGCCAAGAGAGACTTAAAATTCGTACAAGCAGCTAGAAGGCATTCACAAGCTCCCCAACAAATGATGGCAGTGCCAATCACTTTGCCTGTTGGCAATTTCACCAGAAGCAGGGCGGCGAGCGGTTGCATGACCAGCTGGGCAATGTAAAGGATCGAACCAAGCCATGAGTACTGGGTGCCTTTGAGGTGTGCATCATCTATAATCCCAAAGAGAGAAACGTAGGATAGACTTGACTTGTCAAGTTGCTGGAAGAAGTACCTAGACTCAGTTAGCCTGCAAAATTGAACAGCGGTATTTCCAGAAAGCCATACGCTCCCAGAATCAGTGGCAGGATTCTCAGATCGATGCGACGCAATACTCTCTTCTCATCTTCGTAGTCATAGGTCACCTCTGCATGAGAGGCAAGGAACAGCGCAGCCTTATCCGCCCTCTCATTGACTGTTGCAGTGGCCTGACCCTCCGTAGCCGGAGTAATTGCATCATTATCCGTCCCTGCTGCGGCCGAAGGGCTTTGTTCTTTGACCATTTTGAGCTTCCAAGGGCTTGTTTGAGCGAGGACAGAAGCAGTTGACGAAGGCAGGGCCAATGCGAAGGTGGGATAGCGCAGAAGACTCAGGTACTTCTGTGAAAATGTGGCCAACACATAGGTAAAATGGAAATGTTTCCGTCGGCGATAACCAGGTTCGTTGTCTTGCTGTGCTCGGACAACTCTCCATCATGGGTGTCATTGATACTGGGTACATATGCCACGTGAGACTAGACGCGCAAGCGGAAAACCCCTGCAAAACCCCAATAGCCGTGTCGTACAATGCGAATCCGCCAGACTTTGTCGACGCCTGGCGCTAAAACTACCGTTGGTTTACGAAAATACACCCGTGACCTGTTTTTCTGCACAAGCACCCCTCACTAGACTTGGGTATCATTGGCGGAAGTTTTGAATCAGCCGAAAATGGACTTCTGGGAAAGGTTATCCGTACTCCAGTGGCACGATCTAGAGTGGTAGCTCCGCGTATTCGCCGACCCTCTTTAACCGGTTTGTACCTATTGGCTACGCTGTTAAATCTGTCTCCATTTTGTTTCAAACGATCTGCAGGATAAACCAAACTCGATTAATTGATCCAATTAGGCGCCGTTATCGGCATCTACATGGCAGTGCTGATAATTATTTAATTGGTTGCCCCGCGAATATGTGTTAAAATCTGGGGTTTAGTGCCAAACCCCAAAGCGGAGACGTGGTGGATAATTTTAGTCAATCGCTTCAATTGACACTCGCACGAATTTGACAACCATGTTCCTAATCTGGCATTCCTAGGCTCTGTTTTATTGACCATTGCTCGATGACTAACTATCTCTATTTTACAAAGAGAAGAAACTGAGTTGGTTTTGATATTCAGGGCCGAAATGCAGGCTGTGGTTCCCGTTGTTGACGGTAGGCGCATCGGGTAGTCCTGGGAGCTCTGGAAGTGCCAGACTTTTGCCAGCAACCCGAACAACCAATTGCTCTCCCGACTCAAAAATGATTCCTGTGGGCCAGATCATGATTTCCAGACGAACGATGTCCCCGCGAGGCACCGGTTCTTCATCCGAGGACTGATGCGACAGGGTGGGCCACTCCTTACCGGATAGCTGTTCTGAGACACGACGGTGCGATGCACGCAACATGCCCGTGGGCCCGAGATACTTGAACACTACAATATCCGGGACCTCATTAACAGAGCCGACGCCCAAATCAGGCAAAGGCTGATTGACGTGGGTGAGAATTCTGCCAGTGCTATCAGCTTTGCGGAGCTGCACGAAGACGTCTAAATCATCAGCATCGGGAGCCGACATGTGTAATGTGAGCTTTGATGGGCCAACAAAAGTAGTCTTCTCTGTAAAGCTGTATGTAAAAGCGAGACCGGTACTCGAGTCGTCATTCGTATTGTAGACTAGCTTTCCTGATTCCTGCGATGGCTGGTTGGCCAGGCTACCTTTCGAGTCCAGGTGCAGAGTCTGCCTTGACGCATTGTCCAAAAGCCAGGGTAGATTATCAAAGGGTAAGTTGACAATGGCTGGTTTGCCATCAAACTGGAGAGTGGATAACCGGAATGAAGGGGTTTGCTTCCAATCATTCTGTATCCCTTTCATGTAAAAGTCGAAGAAGCGCTGTAGGTCTGTAGTGCGCTCTGACGAATAGAGATCATGCCATTCTTGCGACGCATGGACGGTCAACCTGAAAAATACGTCAGTAAAGCCGATTTAGTGTTAGAGAGCCTGAGCTCGCACCATTTATTTTGGTGTTGAATATCCTCAAATGCACGGAACGATCCAACTCCGTGCAGGCCGCTGGAATAGCTAGCAACAATGTATGCGGGCACATTAATATTTCCAATTTGAGCTCGTTTATCTTCCCAGTACTCGTTTGAATGAGGATATGCAGAGATCATTTGGGCCATATCCTCCACATTTCCCCGACCTGGCTTGTTAGTTGCTCTTCTACATCTTGTTCAGGTCCTAGGCCCACTTACCCAAGAGAGTACTCTTAATAGCTGCAGCAAAGGGTACCTGGGGAATACCCCCACGGCAAATAGTCTCTCTGTAAGTGTCGCTAGATCCTTCCAGTGGAGCTATGCAGGATAGGTGGGGTGGGTTCTCGGCGGCGATAAAGTACTGGGACATGGCTAGCCAAGAGTTCCCGGCTAGGGCAACCTTTCCGTTGCACCACGGGAGTTTTGCAATCTCTTCAATGGCATCACATCCATCGCGGCCTTCAGCGGTGCCCCAGAATTTCAAGTCACCCTCAGAGTCACCACTACCACGGGGGTCTGCGTTAATGATTGCATATCCCTTAGGAACCCACTCTGCCGGATCGAGCCTGCGACGACATTTAGCAGCGTTCTTCGATTTTGTAAAGGAGATTGTCACCCTTCAAAGCTTTCATAACCAGAGAGACGGCTAGCGGGGACACCGGCACGCATCGGGAACTTATCTAAGTTCATGAATCCTAAAATACAAAGTCAGAGTGTGATTGATGAGGCAGACTCAACTAACTACCTGACCCAGATTTGCCGTATGGCCCCCACATGAGGATAGCAGGGACAGCGGCCTCGCTTGTGGGGCGGAAGATGTCGACCCGGATCGTGGCGCCATCTCTCAGCCTCAAGATTTGATCTTGTTCCAAAGTAATGGCTACGGGAAGTGCGCGAGAACCAGCAGTGCGCTGGTGGCCCACTGGCAATTCGGTGCGCGATGGATCCTTTGGAGACCACTCCGGTCTCTTTGCTGGGCTCTCAAGCACCGCAATGGATCCAACTGTATACGACGACATGGTTTGGTAAGTTGATGAAATACGACAAAATATTCCGTGTGGTAATTTTGGAAATGCGGGCGAGTGCTTAAACGTCTTTTGGTCTTCCTTTCGAATAATTAGCGAGGCTGTTTTGAACCTGGAAGTAGCGGCTCGTGGTTTGACTGCTATATCCGAACTGGACCGAATGTAGCTTCATTGTCGGCCCCGCAACTTTAATGTACGGCCCCACCGCAATTTATCGGCCCTCCACCTCTAATTCCGTCGGCTGGCTCTATCTGGCTTTGTCTGGGCTGCGTATCAAATAATTAGCGGGTCACAGCGAGGGAGGTTGCGAGATCGGACATCTTCCCGAGTTATGGTTGGTTGGCTGGGTTTAAACACCGCGAAGCATCTAAACACGGTTTACAGGTTGTAGCTATGTTCGTCTTTCTCGACATTGGTCCAATATCTGACTTTTTTTTCCCATGGCAGGTTCAAACCCCATACCGCCCGAGAATGCACTCCCTTCGGATTTCACCTCCTTGGAAAAGCCTCCTGGAAACGACACGAGCATCGGAGATTCCAGTCCATCTCCGGCGAGGACGATTGATTTAGACGAAGAAGGCGCCAACACAACGACCCTGCCGCCACATGCATCGATAGAGGATGCTGACTCAAACTATTCCGATGGAATTGGCATGACTGCCTCTCATGAGATGCTATTTGTATTTGTGCTTTGTATGGCGCAATTTACAACACGTGAGAAACCCCAACCGTGGTCAAGATTGCTTCGTGACATAGGCAGACTAACTCGGTTCATCTAGAAATCGGCCTCACTCAAACTTTGTCAATCCTTCATATTATTACTGGCGCTTTTGGAGTGGATGATCCGGGCGAGCAAAGCTGGGCTATTGCGGGTTACAGTTTAACTACAGGCACCTTCATTCTCTTCGCCGGCCGACTTGGGGATACATTTGGACATAAACTACTTCTCCTGATCGGATATACCTGGTTTTCGATATGGACTATGATTGCTGGTGTTTCTGTGTATTCCAGCTACGAAATGTTCGTCGTTGCGCGCGTACTGCAGGGAATCGGCCCAGCGATTTGCTTGCCCAATGCGCTGGCAATTATGGGCACAACATACCCCCCAGGACACCGTAAAGCCATGGTATTCTCAATTTTCGGCGCTGCCGCTCCAGTAGGAGCAATCTCTGGCGCGGCATTTGCTGGAGTATTTGAGCTAGCTTGGTGGCCCTGGACATTTTGGTCGCTAGCCATCACGCTGGTCGTTCTCACAGTCCTAGCTTATTACACCATTCCTAATGGGATCCAACATAGAGACACATCTGTGACTCTGGATACCATTGTTCAGGATCTAGATCTTGCAGGAGCTGCTTTGGGAATAACGGCACTTGTTTGCTTCAATTTCGCCTGGAACCAGGCCCCAGTGGTGGGATGGAATACAGCGGAAGTCATTGTTACGCTTGTACTCGGAATAGGGATTTTCGGCGCCTTCATGCTCCAGGAGCTTCGATATGCAAAATACCCACTGATCCCGCTGAGCATAATGACATCGGAAAACATGCTCATCTTAGGGGCCCTTTCCTGTGGATGGGCAGATTTCGGCATTTGGTTGTTTTACCTTTGGCAAATTCTGCAACGCATTCGGAACCTCTCACCTCTTCTCACCGTCGCTTGGCTCAGCCCGCTGGCACCCATGGGAGTTGTGGCAGCAGTGCTAACGGGGATCATTATGGGACCACTGCAGGTCCGCCCAGCAATCGTAATGACGGTCGCCCTCACGGCTTTCTTGGTCGGGACGATCCTCATTGCCACGGCGCCCCCAGACCAGACATATTGGGCGCAGACATTTATCTGTGTTCTTGTGATGCCATTCGGGATGGATATGACATTTCCTGCCGCGACCTTGATGTTGTCTAACGCGGTCGAAGCTAAACACCAAGGTGTTGCGGCGAGTTTGGCGAATACAATAGTGAACTACAGTATTTCGATCGGGCTGGGCATTGCGGGTACTGTTGAGATTCACGTCAGCGACCACGATCTACTGAAGGGCTACAGAGGCGCCTTGTACATGGGAATCGGGCTGGCTGGCCTCGGACTGGCTCTATGTTTACCTCTTATCAAACAGATGACCATCTTAACGACTTAAATGAAAGGGAATTTGTTTTTCCTATGACTATACCTTGTCAGGTTTACGCATTATAGAAATAATTAGAAAAGACTAGCTGTGCCGCAAAAGCAAGTTTCGGCTTAGTACGTATATCTAAAACTATGATTCTCCCCATCCGTCACGTCCGATTTCTCTGCTTCTAGGCCAGAATGAATAGCATTTTCTGGTTTACCGTACTGGGAATCACGACGTCTATTCTCCAGCAAGCAAAGAATATAGTAGAGCAAACCGGAAGCAGCCACAATGGCGAATGCACATAACATACTTCCGATACCAAGTGGATAGTGTGGTGCTTGCCTCTCGAGAAAGAATTGCGGCCCAATGATGTTTCCAACAGCTACAGGCGAGAAGTAGTCAGTAACTTGAACCTATTATATCACGGATTCTCAAGCTCACCATATACCACTGCGATGGAAATTCCCATGAAGCTCTTTTTGGTTGCTCCTGCAGTATTGGATGAAGAAAGACTAAGCATAAACACCCATGGAACGTTGTAGAAACCCATGATGTAGACGCCAGCCAGCGATGCGTTTCGTTGAGTTTCGGCATCCAGCACGTGTACCATTATAGCACCGGCCATGCCAATCAAGGCTGACACTATCCAAAAAACGCACCGGAGATTGGGCACCCAGTAGGAGATGGCTGATAGGACAGCCCCGCTGACCATAGCAACAGCTGCTTGGGGTGTTGCCATGAGTACCGTTTTTGTTTTGCTGAATCCGTATCCAGAGATAATAAGCGGATTAAAGTTGGTGATTCCCGCATTAGTAATGGCATAGCCCAGGGTACATATCCAGATGCAATAACATTTTGGATCACGCAGAGCTTCCAAAACTTGTGACACCTTGAAAGCCTACAAGAAATGCGTTAATCGAAACCAAGAGGAACTTCAGGTTCAGAAGCCACACACCTTATGAGTCTCCACTCCTGTTTGGTTCTCGGCAAGTCGGATGACAGCCAATCTTTTCTCTTGCTCGTTGAAAAACCAAGCTTTGGAGGGGGAGTCCGGAAGACCAAAAAACACCAGTGCCCCACACAAGATCGTTGTCGCACCGTAAATGATGAAGATGTACTAATGTGAGCACATTAGTTATTGAATGGGAGTCAAGATGAGATTCTGGCTTGTTCTACCTTCCAAGTTGACAGAGATCCGTTGATGTTACCAATGGCATAAGAAAGAATACCACCGAAAACGCCGGCAAAGGTGTTATACCAGAATGCTGTGCGCAGAGGCTGCTCTTCTCGACGATACCACATGGAGTTGACAATCATCATACAAGGGAGAACAGCAGCTTCAAAGACACCTAGCAAAAATCGGATGGCCGCCAGCCCTGCAAAATTGTGACAGAGAGCCATAAAGCAGAGGGAAATGCCCCACAAGACAAGAGAACCACCGATGTACTTCCCTATCGGGACTTTGGTCATCAGCCACAAGTTTGGGAACTCCATGGCAAGATAGCCAAAGTAGAAAATACTGCCCAGCCAGCTGTATTCTTGACCCTTCAGGTTGGCGTCATCTCGCATTCCAAAAATGGCAGCAAACCCCAACGCATTCTGGACATTATTAGATTAATTCAAGTCATTCTTGAGCATGCAATGCGTTTCCTCACGAACCTTGTCCAAAAACGCCAGAGTCATGCTCAGGATAGCCAACGGCATCACGACTAAGTCAGTCTTTAGCAGTAGGCGATTCGCTTGGCCTTTTGTCATCTCTTCTACAGAGACAGAAGCCTCGGCTCCAGTCTGAGAGGGTTCTTGGACACCGTGTTTGAGATCGGTCGGCTCATACTCTTTTGAGTGTGTTGACATGATGAGGGTAGGAAATAGCGGTGGAGGTGATCCACCAACAAAAACAAAAACAAAGAGCAAATATCGGTGCTCCTGTCAGAGGAATCAGATATTGAGAAGCGGGAGTCCTTCTCGCATTATCTTTAATGATACTACAATGATGGACCAAGCCATGGGGATTTAAGTCATGACGGATTGCAGCACTCGGATAAAGTTCTGAAATGATTAGGGAGTATCGTGCTACCGGCTCGGACGCTACCGAGCACGTTTTCGGTGTCCACCGAAGCTAGCTCATTAGCGTTATCTGGGGATACTGATAGCGATCCACTTGTGCACATAACGGTAGCCAGAGATATTCGGATAGCAGTCAATGTCGTGGGATATTCAAGGTTGATTTTTAATCAAACCAAACAAAAACATTTCTTAACTATAGCCTAACTCTTCAACACGTCGATTAATGGAGAAGCGTGTTCATTTCTTGGAAGAACAAGTACCTTGGACTATGTTCAGACCCACTGAAGTTGGGCCCACCAAACGCCATTGACCCCTTGTCAGGCGTGCTTTCAAAGAATAATGGCGCCATACGAACCCAAACAAGAGTAACAAAATAGTTTTACTCGGCTGTAAGAGTCATCCTAGCGAGACATTATATGCTGGGATGCGATAAAAAGTGGCAAACTAATGTTGAGAAGAATAAAAAAAAATGAAAGCATTTTGCGGAGCTTCCTTGGGGCTATCATCCATTTATTGCCATCGTTTGACCATGAATTTATGTGCTACTCTGAGTCTCAGCACTGGTTGGAACTATATTTCCTTCATCACTGCTTCATACCAAGCATTGAGGGCCTCATCCATTTCCATCATACCTCCATCAAAGAAACCTGACACGTGGCTTCTGTACATTTCCATGTCCTGTTCTCCAGTGAAGAATAAACCAGAAGGGTCATCCAAATCTACTCCTTCAGTTGAAAAGGAGCCATAAGATTCTCCACCAGAAAAGAAAGAGTTTGCGGGCGTTTGTATGGTTGGGTCAGCAATGTTATTTGCCGAAGACCTAGCATACACTCTATTTCTGACCGCCTGGAAAAGATGTTGATATTTCGCCAATCCCTTTATTTCCAGGTGAACTACGGCTCGACGAATAAGACCAATACATGTATTGGTATCATTCCAGTGACGCCAACCTCGTCCCGAGTGTTCGCTATCGACATCGCGTGTTATAACCATAGTTTGCCTGATTTTGGGGTGTCATTAGCTGATTGAAGCTCGACAAGTCGGCATAAGGGATAATAGAAACGTACCAATCACAGTATAGGCCAGCAAGACCTACAAGAAGAATGGAGTGCAGTTGTCGAAAGCATCGACAAACAGCCGACAAGCCATGTTCAAGCTCTATTTTGGACCATTGCCGTACTGCACTGGAGACTGCCTTTGAACAAGCCACAATCATCTGGCTGGAGGGAACCATGAACGTCGGACTGGGTCGATTCAGAAGAAGTTGAAGGAGACAATATTCAATCTTCAATTCTGAATATTCTCGCGATGGTTTAAACTCTACAGTGTTCAAATCGTTTCTCCATATTTCCAAGTCTTGTCGCAGCTCATCTGACATGTTACAGATGCGCTGGAACGATGTATTGAGGGCATTACCGTCAGGTCCTCTTCCGATGTAGATGGATTCTAAGATGCGACCTGAGATCTGGCGAAGTCTGATCATCAAACGAAATGGATCCATACCATGACGGTGGAAGTGTGGTGAAGCGATGGCTTCAGAGTTGGTAAGCATGTCGAAGCTGCTTCTCGTTGGTTGGAGAGCGTGCACAGCATGGTCTCTGATAGATAGAACTCGTCCGGTTACAACCGCAGTGTGCCTAATGAAAGCATTGGAAAATTAGAAATAATAGAGGGGCCTGGTCAGATATTCAGAGCGAACCTTTCCAAATTGTAGGCACACCACCAAGTACGGTTGCGTGTTTCCAGCTCATCAGCGGAGAAACCCCAATCCGCATTATGGCGATGAAGACCTGCTTCGACAGCTGCAGACATGACGTATCGAGAAAGATGCCACATATCATTGCAGTGGCTGCTCAGGCTGGAGTTCAACATCCATAATGCCAATAGAATCACTGCCTGTATGCCAAAAATATCCCTCGGATGATCGTGAAAGTCGACAAAAAATCTCAAGCTTGTCTGAAAGTATGACAGTGGTGTGTTCATATCTAACATTAATTGATAGTCTTTGTCATCAACGGACTCACTGCTAGCAAGAGCCAATATGATGAAAACCATAAACTTGTCTGCATTGCTTGATTTCGTTGGACTTTGGTAGATTGCTTCAAAAGCCCGTCGCAGGTTAGGTAGTTGTAGAAATGGCCACCATATGTGCACTCTTGCGATGTACTTCGTGAGCAATAATCGTGCCGTCTTTTGCGGGGGCAGCGCTGCAATCCTTTGGGACGGACATTCGTCCAAACTGCTTCCGTTGCGATCAGTGTGCTCTGATTGATCTAAGTTCAATTGTTTAAAGAAGATTCGGGCAAATGTTGAGCCCGCGGCACTACCAACTGGCACGCAACACCGGGTCAGTCGCTGAATATATCTTCCCTGCAAATAAATATGCGTACCATATCTAGTTTCTGAGTAAGGAATACGGCCTCCAATTGATAAGATGCCAACCTCTTCGGCCTCCTTTCTCTGGGTTTCGATCCAGGTACTCTGTGCAGAAGGATGGGGTTGAGTGATTGGCACTGCAGCTGCCGCTAACCTCTGACGCAAATCTCTATTCTCAGCCAAAAGCCTTTTGACCACAGCGTAAGGGTAGGCGACGCATTCTGTAATGTTGCATTCTTCATCGTGCTTTACACATGCTGAACATTGGGGTACTTTCAAATCGCACTTTCAAAGTCAATGCTGATAGATCATGAGCCGCAATGTGATGTGGAATCCTACCTTCACCTTGCGCGCGTGACACCTACTGCAGGCCTTGGAAATAGAAGGCTGGAAAGCAGGGTCCCAATCTAACTCCATGGTTATTGTGGAGAGGATTTCGGATGTCCGAGGACTGCCGGGGCTTAATCATATACGGTCTCGGGAGGGTCCGTAACTTTGGAGATAACCATCACGTGCTAGCCAACTGGCGCGAAATTCGTCGTCACCTCAAGTGGATCCTTCTCGGTAGCGTCCGAGATGGTTCGGTCTTGGCCGAGGTACGGGTCATTTGCTACGGGCACAAACGCGTAATACCTCAGATAAAAGGAAAACCAGTGTCCCCAGATGGGGTGCTCTCATCTGTGCGTCCTTCGAATAACATATTGAACGGATCCAGCTTTCGAGACCAATAACAGCCATGGCTTCTGCTCACAGTTCAACTAACGGCGTTGGGGAAACCTCGACACATGCTGTTGTACCTAACATTAAGAATGAATCTATTTTGGTTTGTCTGTTCCTCGGGGCTATCCTTTGCAGTAAATTCTAACACAACCAAACATAGATCGGTATGCGAGATGGCGTGACTGGACAATTCAAGCTTGTTCCTCGCGCCGAGGCCGTGGTTTCGGTATTCGACTCAAATTTTCTTGTCGGAGATGGTATTTGGGTATGTTGGAATCAATTACAAGCCTTCTAGCTTGGCTAACCCAATTTAGGAAGGAATCCGCGCAAACAGAGGTCGTGTCCAGTTCGCCCGCGACCACATCAATCGTCTCTTCCAGTCTGCAAAGGCAATGTACATGGACTTGGGCATAGAGAAGGGAGGACTTCTGGCCCTCATTCATCAGACGCTTGACGCAAATGATATGGGGGATGAGCAGCATGTTCACATTCGGCTTGTTGTCAGCAGAGGTCTAAAGTCCACCCCTTACCAAAACCCACACGTGAATATTGGCTTGCCGCTCATCGTTATTATCCCTGAGGTCAAGGCAGTTGACCCGTCTGCTAAGGCTAGGGGACTGCGGCTGGCCACAACTTGGGTGCGCCGTGGCCCACCCGACGTCAAAGACGAGCAGTGGAACCACATTTCCAAAGCCACTGATGTACAAGCTTGCATCAGTGCCAATGTGATGAATGTGGACGAGGCGCTAATGCTGGACTTACGTGGGTTTGTTAAAACCTGCAACTCAGTGAACTTCTTCATTATTCGTGGAGACGAGGTCTGGGCGCCCACAAAAGACAATCAAATGCAAGGCATCACTCGGCAAAAGACGATTGACGTCTGTCGAGCTAATGGTATCACGGTCCGGGAGCTAGACTTTACACTTACTGAAGTGTATGGCGCCGATGAGGCCTTTTGTACAGGTACCTTCCCTTCCCAGATCCATGTAGTGGAAGTCGATGGCCGTATCATTGGTGACGGAAAACGTGGTGTTCTCACTGAAAGGATTCAACAACTGTACTCAGAACTTGTTGAAAGGGATGTGACAAGAACAAGAGAAGAAATCTCAACAGAAGTTGAAGCCCCTCGCAACTTGGGATTTTTAGGAATCAAGTCGAATTAATTTAATTGGTAATTTCGTTCATTTTGTTGATTGTGGAATTTGGTTAAGTTTGGTGATGCTGTGTGAGGAAAGGGTGCATCTTGGGTACTTCTTTCCGAAGGAAACCACCGCATTTCTGATCAGTTTAACCCAAATCAGTCACTGGGCTTTGTTTGAATTCATTTAAAGTGATGTTAATATTACTGCGATAGGAGTCTGGCCTATCTGGCGGAAGAGGGACTAGCATAGCTGTTAAGCCTCTGCGTTACTTCCGACGCGCGATTGCCTAGATAAGGTCGCAAAGATGGTAAACAGGCAATAAGAACACTTGTACTGCTGTCAAGCATGCAGAGTAACACTGAATAATTGTCAGCTTGTTCAAAGTGTCTGACTGGAATCTCGTTCGAGCTTGACTCACATGCCAAGTTAAAGTTCTGTATGCCACCAGCCCCAACATGTTTAAGCACAACATATCGTATGGTGCACATTGATATATTGATTACACCAAGTAGAAATACGAAATACAGACCAGCCTGCATTGCGACTTGTAGCTTCATGTGAGGAACGATCAGCCAGGGTAAGACAAAGACTATTATGATTAGTCAAGCCTTTGATCAACTAGTGTACTATAATTACCCAGAATATCGCTTGAGAAGTGCAGGCCCCAGGTGATATTATAGAAAGTGTCTTGACGAGAAGTTGGGCATGTTTGCATACTGATATCCCTGAACCGAATGAGACGATGAAATAAAGGTGGGTATATGCAATCGACAGCTTACCAAGCAGACTGTATTGGGATACAAATACAAAAGATAAGCATTATACTTGCTAAGTAGCATAGACAGACTGTCACGATTATCGCCAAAAGGAGGGCTCGGCGTTTGACCATGAAGTCCGGAAAGACTTTCAAATATATGTCAAGAAGAGCTGCTTTACAAAGATAGAAGCTTGTTAAGAGGGGTATGTTACTGAGCCATATCAACTTCCATTATGTTAACTATTGCCATCTCGTGTTTATGATATGCCCCTTTAGGGAATACCTTACCTTGAGCTGTAATTTTATGTTCTCAGGGTGGCTCTGAAACCTGATGGAGGCCGCCGTGCCAGGCGGGTCTAATGAGCCAAGGTCATTGAATTTAATGGTGAATGACGCGTATGCAGTGCTCGACGCCCATGCAGTACATATTAGAAAGTCACTGCAAGAGAGTCGACGTTGCTGCAGGTGTATCCGAAGGTATAATCGGGCAGCAATCGCGGCGGCAGCAACGCATATCACAAGCCAGCTTGATACCTACAGTGAAGGGTCAATATTTGGCGCTGTGAACCATATCACTTCGAAAGTATTTACCAAAATTGTTACTGGTCCTGGATTATGAATCGTCATAACTGTCAACGTCACCCAAACCCTAGCCAGACTTGATCTGACGCTGATAACCCGGATTTTCAAATGAGCATATAATGATGACGTAGAATTTTCAAACAGGCTTTAATCATGCCCGGCCAGAGAATTTATATTGTGGTCTTGAAAGTTTAATCATGTGGCTTGGCCTATGCCCAGAGTAGAGCGATAGCAGCTGGAATTGGCTAGCCTCCATGATGCAGGAATGTCAGCAAAACCTTAGCATTCCACAAAACACTTTGCCATTTAAATACTTCATCCAGCAGCTTTTAATATTTATGCCTCAAGCTAAGCATCTTTCTTACCCTAGAGGCACAGCTTATAAAAGTGAAATGCGATAGGAGTAGTGCACATGTCCTCGTCTTATCTGAGCTTAGATATAACACTAGAGATTGGATATTCGGGTGATTAAGAATTGAGAGACATTAAAATATCTCCAGATATAGATATTGGTATAATTCTATAGCGTCAAGGCATATGTCTAATAGCTTGCTTCATGGAATTGCTTCGGACTTTCTCTCAGCGGTAAACTCGTCAGATGGTCATTTAGAGTATTTCAGATTCCATTTTATATCGTATCAATTTCCAACTAGATCTACACAAAGTCATAATTGTATCAAGGGCAATATGATATGATTGTACTTATAACTATTCTCCGTCTTTACATGAAATTGATGAGCACAGCGGTGCCAATAGTAAGCGGGAGTTATAGTAAGATCATTGATAGACTTCTCACGCTTGATCCAGGGTTCCAGAATTTGGCGGCTAGTGGCTCTTAGACATTAAACCAAATCGTGCACTTCAGTTTGTCGATATCCAAATTAGCAGTGGTAGCCTGTACGCATGTCAAAGTTTTCATAGAGGTATTGAAAGACTCTTGTGCGGCAAATCATTTCAGTAAAACTAAAGCTTTCTAATGTCTATCATTTTCCAAGTCCACACAATCAAAGAAAGGCGTATTTTTCTATATACAATGAATGTAATGATCCACCCCTTTTGGTGTCCGGGCTATGCCGGAGTGTTTCTTAATCCGTCTCCTTTGCTTCACGACATCGATTCCTATGTCGGCAGCCGAATGAAAGTGCGGACCTAGGCTATAAGTGAGCAAATGAAGCTATTGATCAGACTCTCAAAGCCCACCTTAGTATTGAACTAGCATTCGCTCAGGACCTTGCCTCCCCGCTGGCGGCACACCTCGTCGAAAGTGCGGGAATTAAGGCCAACATCGCAGTAAAAACTGAATTTCCTCCAACACCAGCAATGCTTCCTCCCGATTGCTTCACATACTTCTTTTGTCGTCTTGCCGGAGTCCTTGACCTCTGGAAGTCTGCATCTGGACCCAACACCGGAGCATGCTGTTGCTTCAGCAATCAACCCGGCGACGAGAAGAACAGATGAAAACTTCATGATGTTGATTTTGTTTTGTTAAAGGATTGAATGTGAGTGAATGTGAGTGAATGTGAGTGAATGAATGAATGTGGTTTATTTGTGTGGAGCGTTGTTGATGGAAATAATTGTAAACGAGCACAGGTGGTGGCTATTTATGTTGATCAAAGTCATGAAAGCTTGGTCTGTAACTAGCTACTCCATCCTGAAAAATTGAATTTGAGTATATCAGGCTCTGGGATTCCGATGGCTTCCAGGTTGCAGAGACCTTTGAAAATGTTTGTCATTCCATCAACCATCAAGAGATGCCGGGAGCACCGATGACAAGAATTCGGCTATTATGGGTAATGCATACCATTATTCTTTCAAACCTTACAGTTTGGTACCTGGAAGCCGTTAAGATTATTTCTTAGGTTCTTGGCAAAGATCGCGAAATTAGATGAAGGATCGGCGATCACTTTCTATTTTAGAAATTGTTTTCGTTTAGTTGCGCTGTGCAATTAAGTTTTTATTTCGTGAATACCAGTCTTTGAATACTCGTGGGAAATGAGACAGAACATAACCACTCTTTCAGCCAATTGTATAGAGTGCAATTGGAGTGTGATTAATGTGTTGAATTGTGCAGCTGCGGTGCGGGCTTCCAAAACTTTGCAAATGCCAACCTTGGCTTGGAACGGATAGGCACCGGATCGAGCAGTGGCAAATTGTATACAATTACCATCCATTCCTCAAAATTGAACTTTGATCTAACGAACAAGCAATGTGCATAAAAACTTTTCAGAATGGAGTAGATCCACTCGTTATCGCTTATGCTGCTCATCCGGATCCGGTACCGAAACCTCAATTGAGAAAGGCGTCGGGAGCCGGCAACTCCGTGTTTCCGGATACAGCCACAAGCGGTATCTAAAAGGCAAATTTGAGACATTTTAATTGCACTAGTTCTCCATTGAGAAAGAAGATAAATGACCCATATGCTATCATCGCGGTGGCTCGACATTCATCTTAACCAAGTGCATGTTCCCAAGAAACTGCACCAAAATTCGATAAGCCTCCGCTCTTTGTATCCTAGTGAAATTCCCAATCTCTCTTTTCTAAGTAAAATATTGCCAATGATTTGTCCAATCAAACCCTTGCTTTCGTAACGCGGGCGTGTGTGTATGTATCAACTCCTGGTTTTCCACTCCCTCAAAATATCCAGCGGGGCATTCCAAAAACCACATTTGAGGCTGGCCCTCATAGAACCCGTCGAACCTCTCATCCAAAGCGTCGCTAAGTGTTTGTACAAGGCCATCTTGGTGCAAGGCTTCCCATGGATGCCTGCAAATCCTTTTCTCGCATGTTTTGAGAACCATGATCAAGGCGTTGAGACGAGTGAGAATTTTCTCAAGGGGGCGCCCGGCAATTGAATACTCAGATGCACCGTCTATATCCTGAACCAGATTTTTGGTTTGGTATTCATCAGCCTATAAGTGTTAATATTGGTCATATTAGTTGGTTCACTATACACATACCTTGAGGTCAAAGAACTCAGTCTCATTAGTGCACCATACTGAGTAGTAGATGCTATACTCTTGCGATACGATCCTAAGCCCTTTATAAGTATTGTTGGGATAGATGTTTTGCCACACCCCAGCCTCCCTGTGCTTGTCGCTCCGACCTCCGTTCAAGCCCTCCGGTACCGCCTGGACGTATTAGACTGTCAACTCTATCGTTATTACAGGGGTGTTGAAGCTTACGGCGCCCCAGTATTCGATGTTTACATGCTCCTGGCTCCCATTTGGAGGAGAATCTATGTGTAAAGGCATGGAAGTTCCATCGAGCTCTTTATGAATGCCAGCAATCTCAAGCAAGGTCGAACTGACATCTGTGTGAGTGGTGACAGAATCGATCGAACCTCGACGAGTGATCCCAGGACCACGCACGAAAAATGGGATATGAATGTCAGTATCTGTGAGCATAATTAGGTTACGCCAAAAAGCACATCTCAACTCACTTACCATATCCACATTCTTTTCCTGGATGCATACGATGTTGGCTAATGTGATACCCATTGTCGGTCGTATAAAAGATATATGTGTTATCAAGCTCCCCGGACTTTTCGAGTTTTCCAACAAGCTCAGCCACCATTTCATCAACCGCCTGCAGCGCTCTCAATCGCTGGCGTTGGTAGTGGTCATTGTATGAAAGCACAGACTGGTTCAGAGGTGCGAGACTTTTGGTCCAGCTAGCGCCTCCTTGAATCGCAGCATTGAAGCTTTCATCACGGGGTATCTTGTAGTCTTTAAATAGGTGTTGGTGCCTGGGGGCAGATTTGGGCTCCTCGAGGTAAGATATATCTCGCTCGTTGTCAATGACCCAGTTAGAGTGAGGTGCAATTGGAGAAATTGTGAGAAAGAACGGGCTTTCCTCTTTTAAAGCCTCATCCAGCCAAGCATTGGCTTTTTGGGAGATAATATCCGTCGAATATTGACCTGCGTAGCTCACGGGTTCCTCTCCATTGTGTGTGATCTTAGCATTCCAATACTGATAGGTGTACGGGTCCAACAAAAAGTCGGATCCGTTGAACCCTCGCGCCGTAGGCTCATTGAAGTTGTCAACCGAGTGGAAATTCCAAAGTTTGCCGACATAGTAAGTATTAAAGCCAGCCTCTTGCATCCATAAAAAGAGATTGTCGTCATTAATTCCTTGGCTAACAACCTTCGGGTATCCACCATGTGGAGGAGAGACGTTTGTTACATTATGATTATGGGCTGCCTTGCCTGTCCAAAGTGTTGCTCGTGAAGGACAGCACAAGGCCACTGTGCAGTAATGTTGCTTGAAAGCAGTACCTTCGTTGACGATAAGGTTCTGGAAATGTTAGGATGATCAGAGGCAATTTCATTAATAAAATTAACTAACCTTGAGATGAGGCATATGGTCGACGCTTTCCATGTGCAAGTCCTGATCATCCGTCAAGATGAACAGAATATTGGGGCGCCGGCATAATGCTAGCCGGCTGAATGAGAACAACAATAATGCCCAGAACAACATGGTTGGATTAAAGATATCCCAATCCAACTTGCAATGATGAAAGAGGGCTCTGTAATTCTTCATCGCATTTGAACCCGTCTAACAGAGTGCACCCTTGCGTATGGATCATGTGGGTCACGACTTGTGTGTCGTCATTTTCCGATCGCCGAACAACTCTTTCCGACGCCCGATGGGGCCCGATCGCCGACAATGTCCGATACCTATGCCAATCTGAGTTATGTTACTGCACCCGAAGGAAATCCATTACCACCGCTAATAATCTTTTTCTCGTGGTCAAAAAAGGGAGTCGCACTAGAGACGTTTTAGGTGGATTGGATTAAGAATAATCACAATTGCACCTGAGCCTGTGCGCAGCTTCAGTTTGGGGATACTAATAGGCCAAATTCGGCGCAGTTGATGCGGACATCATCTGAGTAGATCTGAGACAATGACGCTTCAAAACAAAAGCCAAAACATCGAAGCCGATGAGACAGCTCCCTTGTTGAATTCTGAACAAGAAAATGGTACGACGAATTCAGCTTTGTAAAACCAATTCTGCTGACACACCGAGCAGCACCCTGTTCACACGAAGACGGAGATGTATCGGCGGTTGTAGTCTGGATGGTGTTCCCAATTCTATTGGCAGGTATTTCAGAGGTCTCTGCAGGTGACGTCCCAACTTTCTCACTAACTTTCGATGAAGGCATCTTCCTTTCGAACGTCGTTTCGTCAGTCGTTATAGCAATCAACCAACGGATGGCCTCAGAGTTTAACTCTTTGTCATCGTCAGCGTGGTTACTAACTGCATACACATTGGCTCAATCCGCGAGTCAACCTTTGGTCAGGAATTCCCCAATCGCAGATTCATCTAGTGCTAATCAAATAGCAGTACGGCAAGTTGAGCGACATTTACGGAAGACGAAAATGTCTCATCTTTTGCTGGACAGTGTTCGGCTTGGGCTGTCTTCTAGTGTCGGTCTCCCATTCACCCAGTTTGTACCATACTTACAGTCATAGTGGTATTGGCAATAAATTTTGGCACATCATTCTTGGACGCGCCATCAGCGGCGTAGGGAGTGCAGGCAAGATTGCACTAACCTCTATCGTGGTTGCTGGTAAAGGCCTCCATAAGCCTATACCGCTTGCATGACTAACTTAGATAGATCTTGTTCCATTACGATATGTGGCGCAATATCGTGCCTATGTAAATCTTACTGCAACAACCGCACGTTCAATCGGTGGGCCTATTGGAGGATGGCTTGCTGGAACTGTCGGATGGCGTTGGTAGGTCAATACAATTGAGACCTACAACCTTGACTAATGTCTCAGGTGTTTTCTTGTTCAATTCCCTGTTGCTCTTATTGGTCTGGCTCTCGTGCTTTGGAAGTTACCCGAGCCTAACCAAATAAATTTACAGACGGAAAGCGAGAACGCAACAAACTCATCCAAGCTCTCGAGGGTTGACTTCGCAGGGGCAACAACCTTGGTTGGCACTATTTTTACAGGGCTTTTGACTCTAGATTTGGCGACAAAACAAGGCCTAACAACTCTGACATGGATCTTCGCCATATCTTTTGTGATTTTCCTAGCCTTATTTTGGCTTATCGAAAAGAGTTACGCAAAAGAGCCAATTTTGCCTCTCGATCTAGTCTCTAAACGAGACGTCCTGACAGCTTACCTCATCATGGGATTTCAATCAGCAGGGCAATTTGGAGTTAGTATCGACCACAGGATTAGTTTCAACGTGGCTGACATATAGTGTAGCTTCTGTATTCCATCCCAATCTACTTCCAGATTGTTGGACGAGAATCGATATCATCGGCTGGCACCCGAGTTGTACCTGTCGTCGTTGGCAATGCACTGGGCACAATTCTGAGCGGAAAGCTCATTACTAAATATAAGAAATATAAATCCCTTACAGCTCTTGGAAACGTTGCCGGTATCGTTGGGTTTTCACTCATAATAATACGCTGGCATGGCAAAATAACCTGGTTCGAGGCGTTATTCGTCGCATTGCCAGGTACAGGTATGGGCATTATCCAATCGACAACATTCATTCATCTAGCAGCCAGCCTTGACCAATCTGATATTGCCATCGCTGGAACCGCTTGGTTCCTTTCTCAGAACGTTGGTGTTCTTGTCGGCGCTAGTTTCTCTACTGCCCTGATCAACCAGGTTCTTAGAATTAGGCTAGACGACCTTTTAAATGGCCTTGACAACAAAGACGAGGTACAGTGAACTAATTTTCGCTTGATTCCTATCATCAATCAATTGGAATACATCTAATTTCAGTAGATCATTAAACACGTCACGTCAAATGTGGACTATGTTGCACACTTATCGGAAACCATCCGAGAATTAGTGTCCAAAGCCTATGTCACATCTATTCTCTCATCACATTGTAAGTCTGAAATCTTTTCAGCTTGTCTTATTTTGCAACTGATATAAGGTAGTAATGTCGGTTGCATTTGTCGCAACAGCTCTAGTAGTCACAATTTCCATCAGAGAGAAATCTTTATGACCTGGGTATAATTCTTATGGTAATAGGTTATAGGGTTCTGGACGAGGTTTTGTGGGTGAATTACGAAGCTAGCTGTATTTCATGGCTTATTGTTCCTCCAACTAGAGATTTATTGTACTTTTCCTTTCCATTTACTGAGGAAGGTGTGTTTGCATCTTGCAAGATTATGCACAAGCCGTCTTGGTCAGACCATTCCAACGACGCGTACTTTGCAAAAATAGATATATACTATCTAGTTTCATTGGCCAGGATTTTCAATTTGACCCGAAATCTGTCCTTCATTGTCCTGTGACTCGTTGGCATGCTTGTAGTTTCACCCAAAGGTTCACGAGCAGGGATGTCCGAGCACGCCATTTAGGCTAAACCTAACGCAACCAACAGCATCCGCGTCGTTGCAAAGCCTGTTCACAAAGCTACACCCCGCGTATGGTGCTTCTGATTGCTCACCAGCCCCATGGAATCAGCCGGGATACAGAAACAACGAAGGTCAGTTATCAAAGCATGCCTTCGATGCCATCGGCGCAAGCAGCGATGCGTGGGCTTCCCCGCATGCACGAATTGCCGCGCGGCCGACATTCCCTGCAGCCGCGACTCCACTCCTTTGATGCGTCGTATGGCCGGGCTTTCCAAAGAAGAGCTACTCAACAAGATTGAAGCGCTTGAACAGCAGCTGTCAGCCGCAGGAAAGAATAACCAAGGTCTCGAACCGTCAGCATCGGAGTCAATTGAGCGCCGACCATCCGATGCTTCGGCCTCGTCCATTTACTCGGACCAGGGTATTAGGGATGATCAACCTGGTTTAGAGTCTCCAGATGTAGTTGAGCAACTTCCGGCGAACCATGAGAACCTTCCAAAATGTCCTCCATCAATGTACTATTGGAATAGTGACGGCGCAATTGGAAGTGATGGAAGGGCATATCCTGAACAAGAGAGTTCTTGCGTGGGAAGCTTAAGCCTTGATCAAGCTCTAGGACAAGAGCTATTGGCAACTTATCTGGAAAGCATGCATCGACGTGTCCCATTTTGCAACTATTTACAGCTCCATTCGACACTACAGGACGAAAGGCAAGCTATACCAATGGAATCATTTCGCCTATATATGGCATGTGCTATCGGCGCTGCAATTAAACAATTAACTGGGACATGTCGACCATTACAACCTGATGCATATTTTTCGAAAGCCTTACACATCCGACAAACTCTGGGCAAATCAAACTTAGCCGAAGAGACGGAGGTGCAATTATGGATTGTCCTCTACAAATTGCGCTCCTCATTCTCCTCAGACGCCTGGTACACAATCGGACTTGCAATGAGAACAGCCGTTGAAGCTGGTCTGCACCGAAAACACTCGTACGCACATCTAAACACCGCAGAAGCTGATATACGACGCTGCTTATTCTGGGCAGTCTATGTCATCGAGAGAAATATTTGTTGGGCAATGAAGCGACCTTTCAGTCTTGCTGATCATGACATCGATGCCGATCTTCCATCGTCAGGCGTCCAGCAAGCACAATCAAATAGCTTGGGCCAGCACCAGCGGCCTGTGGACCCCAATGTGTTCATCGCCACAATCCGACTGAGCCGTCTTAATTCCCAGGCTTACTTCCAGATTTACCGCGTCGATCAGACATTTTCTCGGCAACAAATCCCATTGCTCCTTGACAATATTCGGCAATTCGAGTCATCATTACCAGATTGCGGACCGTCGGATGCTGACTTCCTCAAACTACATACTAAAAACGCAGTGCGAATAATTGTTGAGCCACTCCTCAGCAGTCTTGGTCCATCAGACCCGTTGATAATGGCTTGTCTTAATGCATGCGGTAGCGTATGCCAACTTTTTAAGCGCCTAAGACTAAACAGAAGCCTGGGCTATTCATTCACCATGCTCAATTCTGTTTTTATCGCGGGCTTAACGATATGGTAAAAAGCGTGTGCTTGTGTTTCTGGCGTATGCTTATTTATTCTACTAGTTACATAATATCAAAACATCCCAAGCTCTGGACACCTGCTCGATCGAATCATCTGCGGGCTTGCTCATCCACACTTTTTGCCGCTGCAGAGAGAAACAAGGCAGTGCGAAAATATTGTGACGTTCTGGAAACTATTATTGAGGCAGTCACGGACCATGTGGAACAGGTCTCGAATTCAACAGACGTGTTAAGTGGTGACTCCTTCGAAAGCCCTCTCGGGTCAAGCAATGCTTCAAGTCCGCAAGAGGTATTTGAAAATTTGGGCCACACGTTGCGCGAATCAAATTTTGAATTCCCACCTCAATCGTATCCGACATATCGTACCAAAGCAAATGACATATCTAATACTCTCACTCAACCCCGCCCATTGTCGGACATTCCTCTTGAGGAACTACTGGAGCATAGTCAATGGAACGTCTGGGGCTTCTTGGAAAATTTTAATGACGGTGCTACGCTGTCCACGGACCAAGCATTCGGTGGAGCGTAAGCGCGCGAGAAAAGAAACTTGTTTTTTGCGAAAGAAATTAAGCGATTTCGAAGGAATATCCCTTGCCTCGGTGTAAAAAATAGCTAGAATAGCATGAGATAACATCGGGTCATTTGGGGCGCAAATCTATGTTTACACGTACATGCTCACTGAAGGGTCAATAATGCTCTCCAGGATCTGATTGGTCCATGTAGCATTGCGTGCTTGCTTAGGATGCTTTCGCCATTACCCCAATAATTTAACCACCTAGCAACACTTTCTCGGCCATCGGAAAGACATGCTTTGTCTTTCCTACGTCCGAAGCTGATCCAGAAGCGGGGCAGTCGCCAAAATAACACCGCCGTTGGTCAAGGGTTGCACAAATGAATCGCGTCATCAATCAACGGCAGATTGATGTACAATGCTTGGTGTTTATATTCAGCTCCAAATGACTTTTATAATTTCCAATACATTTTCGCCTATCGTTTCCAGATTCTCTGTTCCCATGATGATTTCCCCATCTTCGCAACCACCCGTAGTCTCTGTTGAAAGACAAACCAACGATGATTTAGAAAAGGTGCCTGATGACAAAGCTCCAAACCCAGAGTTAATAGTATCGGACTGGTCTCCAAAGTCGGAGGCAAATCTGAGGCGAAAGTAAGCATGTCACCATCATAATGGAAGTTAATTAGTAACCGGGCAATAGGCTTGACTTCACCATTCTCCCTCTACTTATTCTCGGGTTGTTTGCCCTTCAGCTCGACAAAGGAAATGTGTCATACGCAATGACAACGAGCTTTACCAATGATCTTGGAATTAGTACTGACAATGTTAACTACGGGAACCAACTCATGCTTGCTGGGATTGTTATCTTTGAAATACCCTTCAATATGGTGCTATCAAGGATCGGGCCTGCCAAATGGTTGACCATCCAGGTCTTCGCATGGGGCACTGTCGCAACTGCGCAGACCGCGATGCGAAATCTCTCGGGTTTTTATGCCACCCGTTTTTTACTTGGGATGTGTGAGGCTGGTTATCTTGCAGCATCCCTGACCATTCTTGCATCCTTTTACACGCGAAAAGAGATGGCTATGAGGGTAACCCTTGTTTACATTGGCAACTATTTTTCAGCAGGGATTGGGGGACTTATTGCTGGGGCCATTTTCCACATTCCGGAGTCATATGGGTTGAAAAAATGGCAGGCAAGTACAACCATTAGTTCCCCTCGTAACTTACTAACCAACGCGTCAGTGGCTGTTTCTCATTGATGGGCTCTTTACCATTGCCGTTGGGATCTGCTTTGTCTGTTTAATGCCACGGTCCACAAACAACACAGTGCCACTTTGTGGTTTAAAGCGGCTGAACTTTTTCGACGATGAAGAACGCCGATTGTTGGCCGACCGCGTTGTGCTTGATGATCCAAGAAAGGCTGTAGGCTTATCTAGTATCGGATTCAAAAAGGTGATACACATTCTATTGACGAATTTCCGCATCTGGGGGCATTTTTCAATTAATCTAATCACCCTCACCCCCAAGGGAGGGTTGGGTACGTACGCACCTACAATTATCAAAAATCTGGGTTTCAGTTCTATCACAGCAAGCAACCTGTCATCAGTCAGTAATTTTGGCGTTTGTGTCTTCGCCATTGTCGTTGCTTGGATTAGCGACAAGACGTCGGTTAGGGGGCCTTTGTGCTTGCTGTGTGGCGTGTACTCGCTCGTCTTTGCAGGAGTGCAGTATTCCATTGTCCGAAGCAAGGATGCATGGCTCAAATATGCAATCTTGACAGTGTTCAATTCCGGGACTGCCGTTTCCCAAGGTATCAATGATGCATGGTTCAGTGTCAACACGCCGGACCCTCAGGAAAGATGCATTGGACTTGCGCTCGCTGTGGCAGGCTCAAATCTCGGCGGCCTCTCTGGTCAGAATATATTTGTCAAGAGTGATGCACCATACTACTACAATGGATTCCTTAAGATTCTGTGCATCTACTCGGGGAGCATTGTCATGGTGGCAGGGATGATCACGTACTACTGGAACCAAAACAGACTGCTTGCAAAGAATTACGATGATGTCATTTCTGACGATGGTGCTGAGGCAGTAGTGGCACATGATGGTCCGGTTCATGTCAAGAATCAGCTCTAAGCAAATGATAGGAGTACTAATCAGAAGTCTGCTTGTGCTAATGACGGTTATCCAACCCCAAATATGGTCACAACGGATAAAGATGGGCAAAAATGATTAATCGGGAAGTTCATTGCGAGCAGATAACCCAAAGGCACACCTATTGCAGAGCATACGCAATCTGTGAAGAAAGTTCTAGAGCATGACGCGAGCATTTATATATCCCTAGTTCTAGAGGGGCATACAGGTGGATTTTCAGTATAGGGTAGTGGCAGGACACAATTGGAAAGTGGGATAACATTTGCGGACAGCTAATGGCAAAGGTGATCAGTGATGACAATGAAATAACATCAATTCGTCAAATGCTGGTTCCCTGTCAAGATTTTGCCATAATGCTCAAGTGTAGTTTCTTATTTTCTTCTCAACTTGGGTATGTCTCCGTACACTACTGGTGATTGGTTCGATGACAGAGATTGCGCTGACTCTATAACATTGCTTTTTAACTGTAAAGTGGAACGATGATCAACCGATCAATCTGACCATCACCAGCTGCTTTGGGCAAGTACCCTCCAAAGCCACCTGGTATGGCTGACATGTCCCGCTCTGACATATTGATGACGCAGATTGCTAGACACAAAAAGCTGCGTGAGTCTTTAATAAAGACCTTCTCATCCAGAAATGACTGCATTGGCTGACAGGCTGGGAGAGGCTCTTTGACCTCTTGTTGAGGGCTTGTGCTGGTGTCGCACTGCAATGTGCACGAGTCTTGTTTTTCCCGTCATCCACGGATGAATCCATACGCGGGAAGCAGAAGGAAATTGCGGACATCAAGTGATCCCATAAAGAAACCATGGGAATCGTGTTCACAGCAAATGGAGAAATGACAAGTAAGCCACAAAAAGCAAACCTATTCTCCACATCATCACTCGAATTCTCGTCGGGGGAATGTTTTTCAAGTCTGGAGGGCTGCCTATTTCCAGCTTTTCGATGCAGAAAACTGTATTAATCCAAGTGAACCTGGAGGCTACAGGTGCTCCCTCTTGACGTTGTCCGCCACTGATGTCGATGTTTGTTGCCTTCTATGTCTCGGCCTCCTTAAGGCGTACACAAGCTTATGATTCAACTAAGAAATGTATGATGTAATTCTCACGAAGATCGGCGGAAATGTCTCGGACGTCCATCCCGTATCCTCTTACGCGTGGTCTCTTTGGGTACTGATGTCTTAGCCAAATGTCTCATGCCAGCATGCGCATTGATGCTAATTCATGTCTCAGTTCCGGCAGACAACTTTCGATCTCCGTAATGAGATTCTTGCCTGAGATCTGGGCGTTGTCCCGAGCCGTACGGTTAATAAATGCATCCTTTCCCCACACGCGGCTGTTCATAACCGCATGCAGATCTCCGGACAGACAAGCCCCCCTTAACTACCCTTATCTACGTCACGGGTAGTGTTGGGGTCCCGCAACCCCGTGGTCGTTGGGTTTATCGCCATGGACGTGACCAAGTTCAAGGTAATTATCATCGGCGGAGGGCCAACAGGCTTGGTAGCTGCACATGCTCTATTGCAAGCGGGCATCGACTTCGTGGTCCTAGAGAAGCGTCATAATGTCACTGCCGATGTTGGCGCATGTCTGATTCTAGGGCCGCAGAACCTGCGCGTTTTACATCAACTTAATCTTTTGGCGAGACTCAAGATATTTGGTGGTGAATTGCTCTACCACAAAGGTTTCTCTCTCGACGGGTACGAATACAAGAAATGTACAGACTTTCAGGAACTAAAAGCAAAGTGAGTGTATCATTTGGTTTATTGGCAGTATATGATCAAATTTTGTATTGATATCTGGAATAAGTCACGGCAACGGACTCATGATCTTTCACCGTGCGCATCTAGTGCAGGGAATATATGATGGTCTTCCAAAAGCCGCCAAGGCTAAATACCTAACAGGCAAGAACGTGATTGAAATATCTGCTACTAACGATGGTGTTTCTGTCCGCTGCAGCGATAACACGAAATACGAGGGCTCTATGATCATCGGAGCCGACGGAGTCCACAGCACCACTCGTCGCATTATGCGATCTCTAGCTCTCAAGGAAGACCCTAGCCGTGCTTGGGATACGGAGAATCCATTCCGGACAGAATACAGGTGTATGTGGTGCAGTTTCCCTCGTTCCTCTCGGCCAGGCGAGTGTTTTGAGACAACAACCAAGGATAGTTCAATCATGTACCTCACCGGTATTGAACGGGGGTGGGTCTTGTGTTACGAGCGGTTGACTGGGCCTATTCAAGGGCGAAACACCTATTCGCAGGGTGATATCGAAGCATTCGCAGAAAGACTGGCTGAATACCCGGTTAGCGAGTCACTGAAGTTGAAAGATGTCTTTTCCCGACGCTCGACAGCCGGCATGGCGGATATTCAAGAAGGTGTGGCGGATAACTGGAGTTGGGGCCGTATTGTGCTCATAGGAGATTCAATTCACCGGTTCACACCTAATGCGGGGCTTGGACTTAACAATGGTATCCAGGATGTCGTTGTGTTAAGCAATTTGCTTCATGCGGCCATCCATACTACGAAAGGAGAGCTAGACAGTGATGCACTCTCACGGGTGTTTGAAGGGTATCGCCAGCATCGACTTAACCCCGTCAGACAAGACTACGACTTGTCCGCCATGCTCACCCGCCTACATTCCTGGGCGAACAAGTTATACTACTTCATAAATCGGTTTATCCTGTCGCGCGACTACTTTGCCAGGCTCATGACGCGATTGGTTACAAGCCCCAATATTAAACAAGCCGTGGTTTTAGAGTACGTTGGTGCCGGAGAATTACCCCAAGGAAAGATAGCTTGGGACCATGCTATTCCGAGTTCGTGAAGGAAACACCAAGAATTTTGTATCATTTTTTTGTACTTTAGAAGATGCGGAAAGACGAAAAGGTGGGAGCGGTAAGATGTCACTATAACATATTGGGCATGGCTTTGACCATCCAAAGTGAATACCATCAGCTTTTAAGAGCCTTCGATTTATTCGTGATCAATATGTTTCACACATTGATAATCGAAAATACGTAAAATGAATGACCTAACGATTGGAAAACGTGAATGTAAGATAATTGACTGAGAATTCGACGGCACACGAGAACTTGTGAGGGTACTGCGGAACATTGTGAAGTGATAAAATTGAAGAATGCGCCTCTAATTCTTTAGATTATTCCCATGATTCTAGACCGTTTTCCATCTACCTTTATCCATGCACAACAGGAACTGTTATCCTTTTACAATCACAATTGTCGCCTCCACCTTCAGTTCGTTAGAGGGGGAACTCGACCCTGCAAAGAATGTCAATGTGTCGTCAAGAAGAAAATACAGAATGTCAACCCACATCCAGGGATATTGAATAGACATCTCATATGAATAAACTGAATGCCAGATTTATCGAGAGCATTTGCTAAGACCTGGAATATTTGGGAGACATGGAGGCCATTAAAATTTCTCATCATCGCCCATCATAGCTTAATGCCTGCAGGGTTGTCTTCGCCGCCGTTGCAGGCCTCCCGTTCACTGCACTGGGTGTTCTCAGAAATAAAGGTAAATTGCTCCGGAATGTCGAATCTTCCGGCCATCAAAGGCTTGTCATGTCTGTCTGCTGCCAATGGTCTCGGTCCACTTGATCCCTCGTCAGGTACAGTGTTACGCAGACTAAAATACGGCCCCAAAGAAGGTAAGCATGAAGTCACCAGACCAAGATTAGCCTCAAGATTGCTCCATAAAACTTCAATATGGTTAGTGGTTTATGGTCAACAAGTATCGAACAATGGTGCACTTACTGGGGATGCTCAGAGCTACATCCGCCCCCACTTGCGACCTGATCACCTCAACACAGCGCACAATTGCAAATGAAATTGTAAGAGCGCCAAGAATGAAAGTCAAGTATATAGAAATTTTTACAGACTGTTTCACATTCAATCCAGGAAGCACAAGCCACGGTAAGATGAACACTTTAGTCACCATCAGTAACCCATAATTGACTTATTTCAAAAGTCTCACCTAGTACATCTGCAATCGTACTCAGAGACCAGCTAACTTTGAAGATGATCTCTTCGCGATATGAAGAACAAGTTGTTTCAGGACGCGTATCCCTAAATCGTAAATCAGAGCCATCATCATATCGCCAATTGCATCACTCACCACAACGAACTGACGGGATGGCACACGAAGAGAAATGTGAGCATACTCGCAACATAAGCAAGAATGTTATAGCAAATGGTAGCCATCAAAACCAGTCTCCTCTTCTTCATATAATGTGGAAATATGTTCAAATAAACCGATAGTAGGGTCGCTCTGCACAGATACAGTTCCAAATGGATTGGTATAAGGTTCAACCAGAACACCTTACCGATGTTTTCTCAGCTCTATTTGGCATATCTAATGAATAATAAAGATCGCATACCTTCATAATTTTAGGAATCATCTCGGGGTCTCCTTTGTATCCGGCAAACGAAGACCCGACTCCCTTATCCAGGGCACCGAACTTGGCCAGGACGACACATAAGCTTGTACATATGCATCCGTTCAGCCAGG
Source organism: Calonectria multiphialidica (assembly GCA_020623665.1). Classification (NCBI taxonomy): domain Eukaryota; kingdom Fungi; phylum Ascomycota; class Sordariomycetes; order Hypocreales; family Nectriaceae; genus Calonectria; species Calonectria multiphialidica. The sequence continues at coordinate 84,296 of JAHVYC010000025.1, forward strand.
CAAGTACCATGAATATATCGCCGACCAGCAACTTTCTTTTCTGGATCTTGAGACGGAGATAGAGACGTGCGATAATAAGTACGGCAGCAATGCCCATTAAAAGCCACCCAGTGGCCTATTGTTCCGGTCAGAGCAGAAATTGTACAGCGGTTCAGGGTGTCCATACGACGACGGGCACCGGCCCAGTCCCACCGAAGCCCATTTCTTGAGGGTTATTTCTTTGATGTCTACCGTTCTTGTTTTCGAATCGAGAGAGGCGGAAAGTGTATGTTTGTTGAATATCGACGTGAAGGACAAAATAAAACTATGCAGAAAGGAGAAACCAGGCATTCTATTCCATCAGTTGCCAGTATGGGGATGGTGACTTATATGTCCGGCCTCACATGGGGGTTTGGCGTGCTGTGGCTTCACTAGTTTTGCGTTTAGCAAATGTAGCGTAAAGTATTCATGATACTGGGCAAATGGGGATGATTCCGTGACTGCCCCACACGGGCTGCTTTCAGCCTCCGATGCAACTCTTGTCAAAATTGTGCTAGCGCTCATCATGGAGGCTTGTCGGAGCGCGTTACCAAAACTTATGTTGAACTATTATTCGACGAAGTATGGACCAAAACATACAAAAAGATACGTCCACGAGCAGCCAAACGCAACGAGAACATTCTGATCAAAGGAAAAGTTAAATGGCATTGATGTGGATCGAGGAATAACAACTTCGTTGCATCATAGTGCAAATAGAACAGTCCCCCGTATATGTCCTCTTTGTTTACCACATTAAGTTCAGATTAGGATTTTGTTATCCATGCTAGTAATGAGAGACACGGCTGACTCGTCAATGATACGCGTCTGGTCTAGCGCATCAGCTCGCGTAGACGTGACATGTACGAAATTCCCAACCCGTGCTGGGACCATTTAACCGTTTCGCATCACGATGAGGATTCTGCAAAGTTCACTCTCGGCGGTGGCCACGCTGATTTCCCATTATGCCGAATTCACTTGCTTGAAGTCTTATTCATCGTCCTGTAATCTTAGGAATTGAAGATGTACCAAATGATCTTGAATCAACAGCCAAATTAGGCATGGGCTTTGGTGAGCAATAAAAAGCAAATACAGTCAAAGAAAAAGAAAGGTGGACAGTCTCGGCTTATCCCGTACCTAGCCACCGGCCCCTTAGCATATACGATATATTCATATCTGCATATCACGGCCCCGATGAGATAACATCAGCCACGTTATTCCTTTCAATTCCAATACCTTGGAGTGGAAGGTTCGACCTCGTTTGAGTTATGAATCCGAATAGAATGTACGTACCGGTGCAATTGAGCATGCTTAATAAACTATAGTGCATAAGTGATGTAGTTGTAAAGGCTGAGATCTAGAGTCATTCCCAACTGATAATCCCCCTCGTAATATAAATTATCTCCTAGAAAATATGCGTTGTTCCATGTATGACCACGCAGGACGAAGGTAGGGCACGCGATTGAGATCACATGGTGTGGGCAAACGAGCGGTTCTAGTTCCCATGTTCAAAGTCGAACCATGAAAGACAAGACATGGGATGGAGGTTTTCGGTTTCAAAAGGAGGGGGGAGAAAAATAATAAATTAAAGCACATATGCTTGCTGTCTTACATGGTGCACGTCCAGGCCCAATAAATAGGACGAGACTACAATCAGCGACCGCCACTCACTGCTTGAGCAAGTTCCACCCTATAAACTAGCATGGTCATAGAGATAGATATATCCTTACATTAACCAGGTACTAGCAAAGTTTATTTCGAATGCGCGCGCGGCACGGCTCGGGAATCTTGTATATCTCCGATGTATGGCGGGTTCATGAAGTGTCCGAAATCCTCTCGCACTCGTGAATTTACCGATCCCCACTTTGCCCGTTACACCAGACTGGCCAGGCACTAGTGGGTTCATAGCGGTGAGTAGCCTACAACGTAGACGAATAACGGATACTATAGCGGGAATAACCTGAACAAGCCCCTGGTGGCCGATTTATCCGAGGCGAGACGATGACTGAACGCGTCATGGAGCGGGAACGACCGCCCAGCCTTTTCATGCAGGTAGCAACCCTTCCAAAATGAATCGAGAAACACCAAACCGAAATCATGTTTTCGCTCTCGCTGCTGCCTGACCCACATGAAACCTCCGCTTTCTCAATTTGATGGCGCCAGTCGGCCCTTAAAACCTGATCCCTGTATTGTCGTAAAGATGGCCAAAGCTCTGAAGTTCTTGAGCTCTGCAATGATGATATCAGGTTGTCACCGACAATGCAGTAAATTTCCTAATTCGCCAGCATAATTCCGTGGTTAATATTTGTTCCTAAGCTGTATTCATAAAACCTATTTAAAATGCTCGTTTTGTGTTTGTACTCGGATATAACGCGCGCTCATCACTCCATGAAACCTCCCTGGCACGCACCAGCACCCCACTCCAATATGCCGCAAACGATTAATTGGACCATTTTTACTTTCGCGGAACGGGTAAATGTCGATCAATCAATTTGGTACAATTAGTGATATGGAGGGTGGTTCGGAAATCCAGCCGCTGCATCGAAATTGGTTGACCAACCACATGGCGGCAACAGCTCCATTGTAGGGTATTCTGTACATAATGAAAACTACACCGGTATAATTCAAGGACTCTCCGGGTAAACCTTGAGGAAATAATGACGCCAATTAAGTGGGAACGGCATTGTATGCCGAAATACGAACCTCACAATAGTATTTTTCCTTGGGGCGGATGGTTGTGGTAGGCACGATGGTATGAGTTACAAGTCTTGTCGTATAAAAGGATCCGCTGACCGCATGGACAAACAGTTTCTCGCTCAATAGTATTTTGTTGATTATCTTTCAGTACCTCCAAGAGACCCTAGCCATCGGATCGCCTGTTTACGACATGTCGACATACAAGTACAAGACTCAGCTCACAGTTCTCGTGGACCGTGCTCGAGAGCACTCATCATTGCCCGCTTTTAAAATACCGGACTGGGGCTGCGATGGTCACGAATTGAAGGGGTGGAAAGAGATCTCCTTTTCAAAGTTCTTGAGCGACGTTGAAAACGCCGCCCGCTACTGGGGCCATGAGCTCTCAGAGAAGGGTCTTCATCAGCGAGACGTGGTAGGAATATGGTATTGAAGCTGACTTGAATCCACCACTGTCATTCTAAGCTAATCAAAATCCCAGGGCCAAAGGCTACTCGTACACTGATGCAGTGCATATTTGGGGAATTGCACGAGCTGGTTTCATTCCTCAGCTTGCATCTCTGAAGTTGACAAACGTCGAGGTAGTCTATCAGTTGCTTCGCAATGCGAATGCCAAGGCTCTTGCGTTTGAGCCATCATACGGCTCACAGATCACCGGAGAGATCCTTAGTCTTCCTTTCTCCGACGTTCTCACTCAAGACCTAAGCCACTTGCCACTTCCCGAATTGTGGACACCATCTTCAGACGACGACGTAGTTATGATATTTCACTCCTCTGGATCAACATCCGGCCTACCTAAATTGGTTCCACTAACGGCGAGATGGCTCAGCTTTACCATTTCCAAGATGAAGCCACTTGCGACTAAATCTCTTGAGAGTTCTGGAAAGCAAGTCACTGTGGTCTTAGGGTAAGAGACTAATGGCATGTTCTTTGTCTTCTTTGATATCTAACATCGAATCCAGGGGAAGCTTCTGTCATTTGGCAGGCAATTTGTGCCCCGTCGCATTTATTGAAGAGGGAGCTTGTTCCGTACTCCCTACTGAGATTCCTTACTCGACTGAGGAGCTAAAGAGAATATATCATGAGTGCGGCCTCACTGTATTGTTTATGTTCTCCTCTTTCTTAGGAGAAACGATCCGTGCAGCTCAAAAGGACAACGAATTGTTATCTATCCTCAAAGGCTTCACCTACGTCTTACATGGAGGCTTGGCACTTGGGGTTGAAGAGGGTGTGTGGGCCCGCGAACAAGGAATCAAACTCAAAAATGTATTCGGCAGTACCGAGGTTGGGTTGATGCTTCAGGCTGTTGGAGGCGATGGACCTGACTCCTGCCTTCTCGAGCCATTCCCTGGTGTCAAGTACAGATTCTTACCTGTGGTTGATTCCAGTGATTCCGATACAAGAGGCTCGGATGAGAAGCTATTTGAACTGGTAGTGCCCCCGGAGTCCCACGATATCCCACACGAGTCTCTCCGGAACAAAGACACGGGCATGTTTCACACAGGCGATCTCTTCGCCGAGGCTATGCCCGGTCTTTATGAGTCTCGAGGTCGCAATGATGATTGGATAAAGATGGCAACATCATTGCGATGCGATACAAAATCCATTGAGCAAAACGCTATGGAGGTATGCGGAGATGATCTCATCAGTACCGCAGTTGTTGTGGGAACAGGGTGTCCATCCCCGGCACTATTTATTGAACCAAGGAAAGACATTGCCTTTGATGACTGCGCCGCCATTACATCCTTGAAAGATGAGGTACTCCGTCGAATTTCTCCATTCCACGCGAGACGATACATCCATGAACGAATCGATGATTCTCGTCTCATCTTTGTCGTACCTCAGGGAGCCTTGCCAAGGACCGGCAAGGGGAGTATTCAACGCAAGATTGTCCAGAGCAGTTTTGAATTAGATCTTACCAGGGCTTATGAAGACATTAAGGCTTGATTCTCAACATCACAATCACAATTTACCAACGCAAGTGAAGCCATCTTATCATGCTTCAATCTGGGCTTCGCAAATGTAGACTATCACAGGATCGCGAAGAAAAATGATCGGATTGATAATTCAAGTTAACTTTGATTACTTATTCGGATATTTGTATCCGTAGAGCTTCTCAAAGTAGAGATATATACCGCTAGCAGTCGGCCGAGCTTAAACTCCCGTGGAGAACTCCATACAACGACTGAAAGCTCTCTATCCACCATAGCTGTAGCAAATCTAATTGACTATGTCAGATGAACCTTTTTGGACTTTTTGGACCTAAACTTGCCTAAGGTTTAATAGCCTCGGAAATTCGATGCGGATTTTGCATTTTTTTTCTAATGGGGAAGGCAGTTGTGCTATTCACATAATTTATTTTAATGTCGTATCTGATCAGTCAACCAGCTGCTCGACTTACGCCCTAAAAGTAGTAGTTAGTTCTATCACAAGGTAGTTATGATCCAGATGCATAGGAGCTCTTGTTCTGTTCAATTGAGAGGGCTATCTAGGGCTCTTATAGTTGCCTGTTGCTAGCTAGCTGTTCCGTGCAGCCGTGAGGGGCATCTATTAGGTTGAAGCTATCCAAAGCTAACTACGATAGCTATTGCGCACGGATGGGGTTGGTAGCCGGCTTGGGCTAGGGCTGTGGTAGCCCGATAGTCTAACTAGGCCTTTATCCTGTTTTGTATGGTGTTTTGGGGCCGTTTGCGGTGAGGACCATCTGGCTCTGACTATAAGACCTAGCTGTAGCTGCTTGAGGCATCCGGCTCTTGTAGGCACAGTCCGGCAGGGCCTCTCAAGGCCCGGTCTGCTAGGCTAGGTAGTTGTGGCTAACCTGTGAGTGTGACAAGTTCAATAAAATATATCAACGCTGTAGTTGAAAATCTAAAAAAGGAAGGATCTTACTGTCTAAAAAGATGAATTTTAGTCGGACGAGTTCACGTTTAACTCCGCCAACAAAGAGCATTGAAGGCCAACTACTCTACCATTGGAAATATATACTTACCAAACACTACATGAACCGATAATATTAGCATGGGTTAATAGCCAAAATATCCGGTTCTTTTGGATACGTACAATCTAATTCGAATTATCAGTGACTAGATTAATATGCTATGAATTATGACTGAAAATTGCATACCGGCTAAAGCCATTAATGTTAGTAATAAGATTAGTAGCACATTATTTGAGAATAAATACACACCAACTAAACGTGTCAATAATAAAATACCAGATTCAAAAGACTTCATCATAGACCAAAGTACATACCACCTGATAATCATAAAATCAGTTAATGGGTCTTGTCATGGACCAAAGTACGTACCATCTAACGATATCAAAGTCAGTTACTGGGCCCATAACTTGTACTCCTAGAGAAAGATACATACAATCTATGGACATAATATCAGATCGTGTCATAATCAATAAAATAATTGTTCTGTTAGGATATAATAATTACAGACTGTGAAAGTCATCCATCTCAGCAAATAGTCTGGGGCATATGCTCTCTGACCACACTTACAGGCTAATTCATGTTCAATTAGCAAACGAGAAACAGTGAATTAGTACGCCTATAGATCGCAATTCTTACATCCTAATATTATTGGTCAGCCTGTAGGGTTGTGGAAAATTTTGGCATTGGTTTACCTACCCGTTCTTGCAGTTTCACATCCTGATCTAGTTAGCTTTTGTGTATCAACTTGATACAGTGCACAAACCGAGTTATCCAACGCAGGTGCGGCCATGGCCACTCCAAAAGCCGCGGAGATATTCAAAAACAGTGAGAATTTCATTTTTATGGGTTAGGTAGAGTTTGATAGAAAAAGGCTCTCTTGTACTTAAAGAGTCAGAAGGAGATATACGGTTGATGTGTCAAGTTCAATTTGAGGAGGACCTCAAGTGATATTTGTAGTGCTCATATCATTGCTGAAATAAAACATGCCTTACACGTCGGTAAACCGGCATTCATGTTGAACATTCTTTTTTCACCGCTTCATCTAAGGTGGTGATATTTGGTGACTCGGCTCCCAAGGCGGGGCCAAATGAAAGAGCCAGCTCCCGTGATCGACATAAGTCACGAACGAAATTGATACTCATAAAGGCCTAATGACATAATCGGAATGGTTTACTTTCGACTATCAAGTGTCCACCTTTTTGCGATGATTATTAGTGGGGTGTCTTCGATCAAGCATTCCACGGCAAGCGAGACCGAAACCGAGTTTCTTGTTTCCATGTGTGATCGACATTTCCAGGTTAGCAAAGGAGGGTTATCGACTCGTATTAGTCCATCCTCTGCTATGGAGGGCAACTTCTGCGGCAAGAAGGCAACAGTGAATTGTGGCAACAAGCCCGAGACACTTCGCAATTGCAGGAAGACATTCAGAAACCCAAGCACGTCTATGCAAACAGATGTTCAAAGTTTATTTGTCACATATAAATATTTTCAAGCCGTCTTTTCTCCATAAGGATTTCCCTCTTCAAACTTTGGTTCCCAAAGTCCTCGCTGCTCTTTTGTCTTCACCTGCAGGCCTTTAAGAAGCTCATAAACCACTCTAAGCGTAGGCATCGGTACACCCAACGCCTCGCCCTCGCGTAGCGGCTCTCCAATTATAACCTCGTACTCGATAAAGTTGCCCTTTTCAATATCCTGGTGCATGCTGGGCTTGAAGTATGCGTCAATGGGATCATTGTAAATGACCGTGTCTGGCAGATCATAGGACAATGTGGCACCAGCTGCATTGCCAGCGGCGATAATTTCGAGCATGATTGGCTTGATCAGGCCGTCAACAACATGCTGCGTCATTCGGATGCGTGTAGTGTCCATGCGCAAAATGGTGGCGACGGAGTTGAAGCTAGCGTTGTACACAAGCTTGCGCCATCGCGTTTGAACAACATCAGGTTGGTACGTGGTCTCCAGCTTGCCGCAAGCGTTGTAAATTTCCATGTAGCGACGGGCAGCCGCCTCGGCCACCTCTTGTGGTACGCCAGGATTGGGAAACGCGCCAATCTTTTGCTCGTCAGTGTCGTCGTGGATAATATCTCCGTAAGACCTCTCAGTGGCGCCGATTGTTGAGACGCTGCTGATAATAGGATTGGTGGGGAATCGCGGAACGACGGGTTTATGAATATTAAGGCCGTTCTGCGACAGGACGATGGCCGTCTTTCCAGGTGTCACGGCAGGTTCGATTAAATCAGCGACGGTAGGGGAGACGTCTGCGATGTGTTTTGTTGTAACAAGGATGAAGTCAAATGGCTCCAACCCCTCTTCGACGACGTTGGGAATCGTCTTTCGAACTGTGGTGATGGGGTTAGTAGAGTTGGCGGGGTGCGTGGTGTTAGAAGTCCCGACTCACTCTCTGATGGTCTCCAGCCTTTGATATCATGGCCGTGCTCAATTGAATCAATGTTGACGCCATTCTTGGACACTGCGTCGTAATTTGAACGCATCACGGCCGTGACATGAGCCTTGCCGCCAATTTCCAGGGCGTACGCAGCCATGGTGCCGACACCGCCGGTGCCGACGATGAGAACTCTATCCTTTCCAGACATGGCAATGAGCAAATTGGTGTAGCTAAATTCGAAAGGTGAGGGAAGAGCAATTAACAAGTTGGAATGAAGCCGTCGAATTCGTGTCCCTCCATGACGCGGGGAGGCCAACTTTATCAAGGCGCCCGCGTCGGCATTTTGCGTGCCAAGTGGATCACATTCAGATCCAAAACGAAATGCAGGCTCTTTTTTACTACAGCTATAGAAGCGATAGACCAACCACGTCCATTTTCATGATAACAACTACCGCATCACTCTGTCAACTTCCAAATGACACTGGCTTGTGACGCCATCACCACCAACCAAGCCCGAAATGCGGAGGTGAGTCGCGTACCCCGCACCCTGGTCTCCACCAGCTAGTGGCATTTGCAGGCGTCACATTCCCACATTGGACAACTGGCAGGTCAAAACGAGAGCAAGTTTGGTGGCTGCGGATTTGTCATACCCGAATACCGAGAAAAAGCGTGCTCTTGTCACAAGGCAATTAGAAGCTAGATCCCACTCACAGATAGCTATCCAGATCCAGAGTTATCGACATGGCCCTCCCGTTGCCAATTTCCCCAGATCCAGTTTTATGCAAGGGAGAAACACCGAGCAGGGGTTTATCATTTTATGACGCAAAGCAGCTAAGAATGGAAACAACAGCAAACGGATTCCTGTGTTCGCAGTGAGGAGTCGATGACTGAAGTAGTAATCGCCTCAGTTGTCCCCACGCAGGCTATGCGCAACATTTTAGGAAAAACGAAGAAGAAAATTGTACCTGCTGGGTAATTGAGCAGATCATAGATTTACTTATTGTTTCCAATTTGCCGTCGTGTTGGTCTTATGTTCCCATTCCATTGTGCATTTGTGTGAGTTGATGGTGTTGGTCATTCACCTCTCACTATTCTCATTTCCGCACCGCTACATCTTCACGAAAGCACTGTTGCTGCATTACGGCTTACATCCGTGCCACTTTGGGCCGATCATTCAAATTGAAATCTAAGATTAGGTTAAATCTGGCGAATTATGGCCACGGCTATTGGCTGTTCGCAATGAAGTCGCGGAGAAATGCCAATTACCAAACGCCATCTGGCCCCGCTCCACCTGTCCACGTCCAGAAAGGCAACGCTTCTAGTTGGATTAGGAAGTTGTAGTTATAGGGAGCATTATACGTATGGCCAATCAGCGACTGGGTAGCTTATCAACCCGTACCCCGCAATCGGCACCTCCAGGAATCGCATGCCAATATTCCTCATGATAGCCATTCCGATGTTTTCAGCTTTTCGGTATGAGTTTCCTCTAGGCACCTAATAACCCCAAACCCTCAGAATAGACACCAGTGGGATCACTGTCGGTGTGCTTTGAACGAGAGGACCGACAAGGCTCGTTCTGCGTACTCGCCTAGCCATGCCCTCCCGCACACCCTACATCCGACGAAAACATACCAAGACTTTTACCGGGTGTTGGACCTGTCGAGAACGCCGACTGAAGTGTGATGAAATACGCCCAACCTGCCTCCAATGTCGCCAAAAAGGCATTGTATGCGAAGGCTATGACGTTCGATTGCATTGGTTGCCTCCAGAGACAGGCCACAGTAGGAATCATAATGAATTGGTCAACGGGGCAACTAACTCCAAGCCATGCAGAAGTCAAATACCCCTAGGTGCGCGATCTTCTAGCATTCACCCATGCTCTAGGAAAGAATTACGTGTCATTCAACTAACGCCAATCCCGATAGACTCCAATATAACCCCACTATCATGCTATAAGGTGGATGAGATTCTGCTAGCAATAGACTGCTATGAGCCGGGACAATTAAGTACAAATAGGACAGCTGGTGGGCCCTTTGGCGTATTTGAGACAGCCAATTCTCAAATAGATGAGCCAGCTGCCCAACCATCCCAGGCTAAGGAAAATAACGGCTTTGACTTTGACTTCGGTGACTTGGCCAGTACCGATTCTATTTTAGACACGCTGCAACTCAACAACCCTTTGGAAATTTTCGATATATGCACCGCAGAAAACTCTCTATCTATACCATCATCTCATTTGGAATCCGATACCGACGACAGCATTCTTTTGAACTTGTCCACATTACGGGACACAAGTGAAAGTCTCTTTAATTCTCAAATTTTCGACCAGCTTGGCATAGATATACAAGGTAGTGAAGAAATTACCACGCCTCTTCAATTTAATCCCTGTTCGTCATCTTTGGGCACCTCAATTCCAAGATGCCCCTCACCTACATATCTTCCAGAAAAAGAGCGCTTCTTGATGCATCACTATGCAAACAGAGTAGTTCATCTCTTTTGTGTTCTTGACAATCCGAAGAGCCCTTGGAAAACTATTCATTTGCCCCGCGCGGTACAAAGTGCTGGAGAAATGTTGATTCATGGTTCAACTTCTCGTATTAGAGCTGCTCTCAGGAATGCACTACTCTCTATAAGTGCTTTCTGCTTGTCAAATGACAACAATGTTCAATATAGAGATGCTGAGGCCCGAAAATGGGCCAAAGATGCAATATGCTTCCGGGGAATCGCCATCAAACTTCTCAAGGAGGCTGTCGAGTTGGACTCTATTTCACGAGCCCGGCCCAAGTATAAAGAGTTCCTCGCCACGATACTTTCTATGATTTCTATCAATGTAAGTTGTTAAAAGAAATTTCTCGTCGGGTTTTACGTGACGCCGATTCTCATTACCAGTTACAGGTCATGTCGGGTGATACGGAAAGCTGCGGCCTGCACCTCGATGCAGCCCATAGGCTGATTACTCAATCCCGATGCTGGAAATCCAAATACTCAACTCAAGCCGAAGCTCTACACCGAATATACTTTTTTCTTCGGACCATATATGAAAGCACAACGATGCATAGCGACTCAGAAAAGGTCAAATATGCGGAAGGATTAGCCACAGGGGAAATATTCTCGAACAAAACAACATTTCCATCAGTGCCACCCACAAGATGGCAAATTTCAATACAATCCAATACTCAAGCTTCTACGGGTTCATACGAAAGCATATATGCAGTGCCCCAGAGCTTACTGGTACTCTTGAGCAGAGCGACCAGGCTGGTCAGTGAAGTTATCAATGATCGGGAGATCACCGGCACCAAAGATATTCCAATCTCTCTCCATGCACAATGCGACGAGCTAGAAAAGGCCATTTTGGATTGGTCAACGGATGTGACCCCTAAATATACGTTGTCGGGCAAGGCCTCGAATTCCAACATTATTAAGCATATGACTCGAGCTTTTCACAACGCCATAATCATATATTTTGCTCAGCATATCCGCCTCCTTGGGCATAGGCATTTACAAATCTTTGTCAAAAAGGTGATAGAAAGTATCGAGATTGTTGAAAAGATCAAGGTTGAGACGCAAATCCTGGCCGCACCTCTGTACTGGCCGGCGTTTATTGCAGGAAGTGAAGCGTTTGATCCTGTTCTTCAAAATCGCTTTCGTAACTGGTACGATCAGGTCGAAGTGTATGGAATTGAGTGCGTGAGGACTGGAATTCGCGTCCTGATGGATGTTTGGGCGGAGGGGCCTTGCAGCAAGACGCGTACAACAAGTTTGTGGAAAATAGCAGCCAGGAAGACTGGATCAACTCTGATGTTGACTTAAATTTTATCCCTAAGTACTATAATTATATGATTTGAAATCTATATGCTGAAGGGAAAACGCGGTACACTTTCGCTACCCCGCCTCATAAACGCCACTTTCAAGAGTTATAATGCATTCTTGGCGAAGCCTCGGAAGATTACCAGAGATGTAACATGTTCCAGTATTGAAAATGGTTAGGCCAGATTATTAATTACAACACTTATTCAGTATCAAATTACCCGCGGCACACGGTCACCTCATCAGGTCGTTCAGTAGGTCAGCCTCGCGTTGCCGTCATGTCAGCTGCACCTGGCTAAAATTGCAAAAGATTTTGGGACTTCTCCTTAGTCACTAGGCATGATTACTGTTACTAGAACAAAGGGATTGTGGTTTTTCAGTGGTCAAGCGTGCTGCGCCTATTGCGCCAGGTCAAGTCGAGGCCCCTCGTGGCTGGACGGTCGGCGCAATGGGTCGATGGCGGTTCATTAATAAAGGCTAGTAAAATAGCTCTAGCCAATACATTTAGGGTTATTTATTGCAGTAATATTAGTTGTCAAGCCTCTCAGGCCATCACACGCCACCCATCATCACATCATTAAGCCTCTTCCCATATGAATTCGGCACGCAAGGATTCTCAGCAGGCAGCGTCTCACCTCGACAAGGGCTACGAGGAACATTTACTCCGTAGCCATCCTATGCATGACGCAGGATACAGATCCATACTATTCTAGTAAAGCAAAGTATTCTGAGGCTTAGCTATGCTAGTATTCAGACATCACCACGTACGTCACCATCCCACCTCTCCAAACTCAAAGCTCACACTTAAGCCACAGGATAGACTTCCAGTGAGTGAATTGTAGGCCACTCCATCAGGGCGCGTTTTCTGCAAATGGGATATTCGCCCACAGTCCTGGGAGACGTTTTATTTCGCCATGATAAGCCACAATGAACTCAGTGATGTGTCCAGTTTTGCTGCCCAAACACTTGTTTCATCGCATGGCTTTCTATTGATGACGTCTCTAGTTGAACTGCCATCAGCCACTACGATTATTCTTCGAAGTCAATTAATACGGGCAAAAACCACTGAACATGTTGTACTCAGGCTTGTAGCTCAATCTGGGATTTTTTTATTCGGAGAAGGGAAATAATTTAAAATATATCTTATTTTAACAGAGAAAATGGTTGTATACCAGCACAGCATCAAGCAACAATAAAAACAAAAGCAACAGCCGTCGACCCAGATAAACAGGTGGAAGGCGAAAGCCTAAATGGGGATATCCGCTAACTTCCAATAAAACCCATGATTAAATCCACAAAATAGCAAGCCTAAGTAGGCAACTGATCATCTCACACATGCCTGCTTCCTTTAGTAGTCAGGCGAACCAATGCTGCTGGTTCCTTCGTGGTCATGGTGATCATGCACCTTGCGGAGGCTGCGGGACACAATGCGGGATCGGCCAACTTCAGACTTGTTATGTGCGTGGAAGTGATGAGACATCTGCTCATCAAGTCTCTCCAGCTCTCGGCACTTCTCCTCATATCTCGAGATGGCCTCATCGCGCTCTCGGTCTGCTGTGTTGCGAGCAGTGATGGCCTTCTCCTTCTGATCGCGGGCCTCGCGGAGCATGGTTCGGAGCGTGGTAATCTCGTACTCAAACTCGCTGTGGCCACCTTGGTACTCGGTGACAGACTCGCACACCTCCTCGTAGCGGCTCTCACACTCGCGCAGCTTGACACAAACGTCTCTGTGCTTATCATTGACAAGTGTGATCTCTGCCTTCAGGCTCACGACGCTGGACTGGAGCTCCTCAATTTCGATGGTGAGGTTGCCACATTTGCCGCGCGCCTCGTCTCTCTCGCTCTCAATGCGCTCGATACGCTCGTTGAGGGTGTGGATCGACTCGGTCTTTTCCCTGAGAGTGGACTCGACACGGCGCAGGGACTCCTGGAGGGAAATGACCTTGCGGTGGTGTTCTTCAGACTTCTTGCACTCATCGTGGTACTCGTCGCTGAGGCGCTCCTTTTCAATGATCAAGACGCGAACCTCCTCACGGACCTTGCTGATGGTGTGGTGGAGCTCAGTCTTCTCGCTCTCGAGAACTCTGATCTCCTCTCGGATGGAGGAAATCTCGCGGTCCGAGTGCTCCCACTTGAGCTTCCACTTGCCGCATCGGTCCTCAGACTCTTCCCACTTGCTGTGCTTCTCATCCAGCTTGCGCTTGAGTTCCTCGATCCTCTGGTGAAGGTCCTCTCTCTCGTACTCGAGCTTGGTGACGCTTTCCTTGAGGATGTGCACCTCACGAACCTTCTTCTCGAACTTCTCTGTCATTTCCTCATGCTTGCGAGAAATCTCTGAGCACTTGTGGTTGCACTTGCGCAACTCCTCTTCGAACTCGCCTCGCTCGTGCAGCCACTCATGCTTCTCCTTCTTGATGAGAGAGTAGGACTCTCGAATGGAGACAAGTTCCTTGTGGGTGGATTCGTGCTTGGTAGTGAGCTCATTGAAGCTGCTCTGAAGCTCAGTAAATCGCTGTGTAAGGCTTCGAAGCTCTCCATGGTGCTTCTTGGCATCCTCGCGAGCATGGTGACGCTCATCCTCACAGACAGCAAGCTTCAATTGGGTCTCCTCCAACGTCTTCTTGGTCTCCTCGTGCTCCTCACGAATTCTGGTGGAGTTCTCTTTATATTCTCGAAGCTCGCGGCGGACATGGTTTAGCTCGCTGTCTCGGTCGGAGAGCTTCTTCTTGTATTCGGAGACGCTGGCAAGGGCGGCGGTGATTTCGATGCGGAGCTTCGCAGCCTCCTTCCTGCTTTCTTCATGGCCGTGGGTATGTTGGCGGTGCTCCTTCTCCTTTCGCTCGATAGTTTCGTTGAATTCGTCGAATTGCTCGTACATCCTTTCCATCTCGCCGATGCAGGACTCGCGTTCGGAGATAATTTTGGACCACACTTCCTTGAGGGACATGCTTCGTCGAGAAATGCTGGTCATGAGCTCCATGAGAGCGAAGAACTCACTTTCGGCCTGGGCCGTGAGCTCCCTCGACACAGAGGACGAGTGGCTGCGTCGCACGAAGCTGCCGCCGCTGAATCTTCGACTGGAAGTGCGGCGGCGGGACGTGCTGAAAGAGCTCATGACTGAGCCAGTCGGGCTCGTAGGCCGAGGATAGTAATCGATCTCGTCCACTAGGGGCGACATCATGGTCTTTCGCTCAGATGCCATGCCTGCCACGTTGAGCTCGATGTCAGAAGCTTGCATGTTTGGGGTCTCCATGTTGGTGCGTCGTTTTGGGGAGCCCAAGACGGAATTCAATGATCGAAAAGGCTGCATGAATAGCTTACTGAAAGTAACCACGCGCAGCAAAGCAGAGGCGGTGAGGAGGTGCTTGAGCATCCCCTTTTAACCCGTGTTACAACTCCGCTCATACTTTTAGTACGACATTCCCGCAGCTCAAACAACTGCATGGCCTGGATGCTCTTCAGCTAGCTGCCGGCACTAATGTTGATGTTTTCGGAATGGCGGCACCCTTGTCTCACTAGCTGTGCTCGCACCTGAGTCAACCAAGCCTGATTTGGCTTTGTGGCTTGCAAGCTATTGCCTGAAAACGCAAGCCACCAGTGGGCTCTGCAGCTGGGCCGCCATCTAGCCCTCGATAGTTTGCAGTGGCTAAGCTGAGGCTTACATGGGCGCCTCTGCAATGCATGAGACAAGACAAAAAGTGTCAAATCACAATCACGGATACGGCGCCCACCGCAAATCAATGGCAACTTTGGTTAGCATATGTCATTCAAACGCATGCAGGTCTGTGAGACAACCCCGCTGTGGCGGTTCATCTACCACTCACAAGGGAAACGTTTGGGCCGAAATCATACGTTTGCAGTGTCCTCACGGCCTGGAAAATGATCGTCGTGGAATTGCAAAAGTCGGTATGTAGCCAGACCGTGTTTTAAACGCGTGACCTTTCCGTGTCTTTTTTTCCCTAGTTAATGCACATGTTTCCCTCGCAGCAGTGTCCGTGTTGTAGAGATAAGGGTTACCTTGATCACAACCGCCCTACCTCGCTGGATCATCAAATGCCGATCAACCCATGCATAATCCCAACAAACACCTATGCTAATGGACATTTCATTAAATCTAGACTAACCGAGCAGAAAAAAAGACCATCGCATCGTAATCGACGCGTCTCCTAGGTTCCACGCACACCTTTTTCCGTGTCCACGAGAATGGCAACAATACCCATTACCGAGCCACCCCCGTCCAATAGCCTCGATATGTAACGCAATTGACCAAACAAAGAATGCTCATTAACCCGAGTTGTGTATGCACAAGGGCCTCAGGTGCAATTCGCCACAGCGCTTGGCCGGGGTGTTCTGGACTCAGCTCCGCGACGATCAGCTAGTAATTTGTCGACCGACCAGACACGCGTCCCGTTCCAACCTAGCCGGCATGTCATTGGACTCGGTAGCGAATCTACCAAGACAGGCGACGTACCGCTAGGTGGGTAAGCCTACACCCCGCCAGAGCTATCACATTCGACATTATTCTCTCGCTTCGGGCCGCCATTCGCGCCCTGTCATCGACTGCGGCCAGGGCATTCTCGAGCGCCCCCTCAAAATCAATTTCTCTGCCTGCTCTGCCGCTGGACTCTGCGTGCATCGTTTCTTCGCTTCTTTGCTTCTTGGTTTCGGTACTGACAAGCAAAATGTTGATGGGCACAAAGCGAGGCCCGCCCCTGGACAGCGGGCCAGGGGGGCAACTGAAATGATTGACAGGCCCGGTTCCCCGCTTGTCCCGGATCTCCCGGGTAGCTTCGAGCCGAATTGAGAAACGCACGCATCCCTCTCGAGATAACCAGCACATGACTTGGCATGCATTTCGTAAATGCATGTGAAGGTCTTTTGGCTAGATCCTGGTTTGGATACTACTCATTGATAGTCGTGAGATACGGGATTAATACGAGCGATAAATTTCGCTCTTGAACTAGAAACTACATCCTTGTGACATGACGTAGCGAAATGAAACACGGAAAATCCCCGTGCCAAATCCATTATTTGCAAACTGATGAAAAAGACGATTTTGCTTAACAGACTATCAACCTAATCCTCATTGAATTCCAACTGCAAGAAGCTTGGTTGACATTAAATTGTCCGGAATCACGGTTTGCTGCGCGTCTCGGCCAATCAGTGAAGTGAAATCGATTCAAGTTAACCAAAGTTGTCCAATAAATAAATTCGAACCAGTATATTCTTAGCCTCCATTTGAGAAGGCTTCGAATTTGATTCCTCATGATCCTTCCGATCTTGATTTGCCTATCAGCTTTCTTGAACCGAGCGAGAACACGGACCACACTACATTATAGTTTCCCTCCTACTTCCTACATGTAATTCTTTGTACTATCTGAGGGCTATTGCGTGTCTAATAAGGGGAGATTATGCCTTTGGATACCTCTGTGCATACATCTCCGTGATGGGCAACTTGAATATGGGATTTTAAGCAAGCATACCAATGACCCGCCAAAAAAAAAAGAATTAAAAGGGAATGGAATGAGCTGCTTCATACACGATACAGTTTCCAAAGAGGTGTCTTGCCATGAGTGTTTTCAATGAAAAAAATTGACAGACTGGGATATATCAAAAAGAGAAAAAAAAAGATGTGCTAGCAATTGCACGTTTCGATCGTGCGACCTCCGGGTTATGAGCCCGGCTAAGAGGAATTAGTTGACTGTATTTGCCTAACAATTAAAGGGCCACATACCGCGCTTCCACTGCGCCAAATTGCTTTGTTGCGTGATACCGGACGCAATTTTGCCACGTGATATACACTCGACGCGTGGACTCTGCATCTCCACGGTTGCAGACCCCAACGGAAAGCGTGTCATATAATTGCCGCTGGGGCACTAGCTTCCGGGCATCTTGCAGGTGATGGCTTTTGGTCACAGTGATTTATTTATCCTTTGAAACGTAGTGCGAATGAAGATGGGATTCTCATCACAATGGACTTGCTTGTCAAATTCCAACCATTTGGTCATGTTCGGCGAAGAGATTTACTTAACGATTTCGCCGAACTAGAAAATAATAAATAATAAAAAATCTTGTTTCTTGCTATCGCATTCAAAATGCGACAAATTGAAGCAAGAACTGCTACCTTCCGTTGGGTCATCTGCCATATATCCAGACTGAGGTATATCACATGTGAATAAACAGCCCGCAGCCCCGGATTTTCTCCCAGTCGACCTTTTAACGTATGCGACCTGTCAAGAACAGATGGCCCGTGTCTGCTTTTTTGGGTTTGGATCAAATGGGAGCAGCAGCTTTCTTCCAGTATAGCCGTCTGTCCCATGTCAATTGGCATGGTGGAAGGCCGAGACTTCATTCACAAGTCGACGTACTCAATTGCTCTAATCTGTGAATTTCCTCACATGATTGATGCCGAATTGCTGGCCTGTTGACTAGCGCCAACACAGAGATCCATTTGTCGACATGCCCCCCAGTGGTTGCCTGGACTGCCTGGAATTGGCCATCACGTGATCCTGGCATTTGGCTGTCGTGGTTCGATTTTGGAAACGGCCGAGTATATGGGTCGAAGCCGTAACACGGTATTTAAAGCCAGAGTCTAGGATTGGGATCAATCATCACTCGCTTTTCATTCATTTTCACCCAATCTTGTTCTCTGCTTCAGATTACTCCCATCGACCAACTCAATTCCACCTCCGCTGCCAAAATGCCTGCATACCCCGGTCTTGGGCTTGACCTCCGTTACCATGATCAGAACGATGGCCCTACTGGCAGGAACTGCATATATCCAACGGGCACTCATCCCAATTGCTTTGGATCTGACTCGGAATTGATCCTCGTTCGAGAGATTGCTATGATGATTGTCATGGACCGCTTGACAGACAAGCCGAATTGGCACACCAAAGTCTTTGACGATACCATCACCGAAAAGTGGATTGAGGAAGCCCTTGCACTTCCTGTTGACCCCATGTATGATGATATTGTCAAGGGGAAATATCGAGGCGAGAATGAGCCAGACGGAAGGCGCTATTGCCGATACCCTAAAAGACTCAAATCTATCCTCGATCGAGAATGCCTTGATTATGTATTTACATGCCCATTTACATCACCTTTTTTGGTCCAAGGCGCCTCAAGCTAACCCATGTGACCAGTGCATTAAGGAGATGCGAGAAAAGGCAAAGTTCTTCGAAAAGACTGGGCTTATTCCAACATTGGATGCCAATGCGTCGGTGGCCAAAACTGATTCTCTCATAGACGAATCACTTCACAATGCTCTCCAAGCCGCCTTTTCCAAGCTCCAGGACGACCAAAAAGATAACCCAGATTGGCATCCTCGTACTAATAATCAAGTCCAGGACCTCGTCCATCCATCCCTGTACCCTCTCGTCTATGGTAAAACAAGGGTTTTTACTGACGAGGTTGTTGGCGTAGAGGATGCAATTGATAAGTGGGCTGGGAAAGGCGATGTCATCCCAGTGCCCGAGTCCCAACCCCAACAACAGCAAGGCTATTGGGGCGATACTGCGATTGGGGGCAGCAAAGTTGACGATATTTTCTGGTCATCAAAGTATCAGTGGCTGCCATCTAATGTCAAGCTGCAAGATGACGGCAGTGCGAAATTCACAAGTTACATCAATAATCTTCATCCAGTCAAGTATCGCGACATCTACAATACCATAGAGAAGCTCATAGAGAAGGCTTTACCTGCGTGGGATCTGTGCTTGTCTCAGTATCGCAACTACAGCACAACTGGTGCTGGAAGAACAGAAACACGCTTTCCTCGGCCATCGGAACCAGAGTGGGTCTCTTTGCAACGTGCAACGCCATGAAGTTGGAGGCTGACCCGATGAATCTAGTGACGAGAATGAAGACAACTGGACCCCAACGGTGGATGATGTAGAACTTCCACCTCTTTCCAAAGAGGACAAGCCTGAGGAAGCTGAGGTATCCGGCTCCGATAGCGAAGATGAGGATGAGGATGAGGATGACGACGAATTTGGGCCAGAATATGAGGATCGTGATGAAGAAACTGGGGATCGTTACTCCGGAAAACGGAGGGAGGTTCACTGGAAAATGATCCGCGAACCTGTTCAACCAAAGGCCCCAGAGTTCACAGCCTGGAAGTACGGAGTGAAGCCAGGCGACTCTCTAAGGGAGCAATTCAAGAACCTGCAGGTTATTGTCAAGATGGCGTCCATTGAATTAACGCCTGAAAACCCCGACTTTCCTGTTGGTGGCTGGCATGTTGAGGGCCAGATGAACGAGCACATTGTCGGCACGGCCCTCTATTACCTTGACTCGGAGAACGTCACTCCAAGCCATTTGGCCTTTCGGACAAAGACCAGCAGTTACCAGGACGACTGGGATGTTGGTCAGGACTCCTACAATTGGATGGAGCGGGTGTATGGCACAATGCTGGGCGGCGGGACTGGTCCTTGTCTCCAAAATTACGGCAGCGTTGAGACAAAACAGGGGCGGCTCCTGGCTTTTCCCAACGTATTTCACCACCGGGTATCTCCCTTTGAGCTGAAGGACAAGACCAAGCCTGGACACCGCCGCTTCATCGCCCTTTGGCTTGTGGACCCGTTTACCCCCATCATCGGCACTGCAAATGTCCCCCCTCAACAGCAGAGCTGGTGGATGGAGAGGTCCTTTGGGGGACTCGACGAGTCGAATGCTGAGAAGGTGCCCCAGACCATTGCGGAGCTTATTACCAACAAAGCCCCAGGACACCCTGGTCTGGAGGCTGCTGTCAAGGGCCGCAAGGATCTGCCGGAGGAGCTTTTGCAAATGGTGAAGGCTGAGCTTGGGGATGCGGTTCCGATGAGTCTGGAGGAAGCAAAGGCGCATCGTCTTGAGTTGATGGATGTGAGAACAAACTTTCACAAAGAGGCAAGAGATTCATGGAATGGTGTGACTTATAGCTTTTGCGAGCACTGAAGCGAGCATATTGATGTGTTTCCATTTTTTTATAGAGATTTACCTTCTGGAAAGTATAGTAATTCAATGGATGCTTGGTTGACCGCTAAATCTTCATTTTCAATTGGCTTGGATTATTGGACATGTAGTTTACTAAAGGTGACTTTGGAATGTTTACTAATCTTGGCAAAGGGTGCAGTTCTGATGGGTCCTGAGTTGAATCTCTGATCAGCACTCCGCACACAGAGCTGACCTCCGGTCATGTTCAATATGGCACTTCTACCTTCTGATCTACGACTGAATCAGCTAGCGAGTGCAAAATCCGCTTAATTTCATGCACCTTGGTAGTGATTTCATAAACCATAAAATGCCATCGATAATACGCAGGAGCTGCCAGAGGGTAATGCGCCCCATCTACAACACTATGTCTCTAGCTCAATTACTCCACAGATGAATGTTTTATGGGCGTACAAATTTAGTTGGACATGTCGTCTATTACTAGTTTTAATTTACCAAACCGATGCACTTGAGTTCAATATCGGTGTTTCCGGGTAGACTTTTGACAGCCACACAGCTGGTGAAGGTGTTAGCACGATATGGGCAGGGGTAATTGAGTCAAGGCGATGGCTAGCATACGTTCTGGCAGGCTTTAATTCGCCCCAATATGTTTTGTAAATGACGTTTACTCTGTCAAAATCATCAATGTCGGTCAGATAGACGCTGACTTCGACAACGTTGTCCAAGCTCGACCCGGCTGCCTCGAGAATGGCACCCAGACTTTGGATACACCGGTGCTGATGACGGGTCAGAGAAAAAGGCCGCTATTGTTAAGAGAGTTGACGAATGCTCACAGTTCGGTTTTCGATGGGTCCATCAACAATCACACCTGTAACCGGGTCCTTTCCAGTCACACCAGACGTGTAGACGAAGCCATTTGCCACAATGGCCTGGTTGTAGATACCCGGGCGTGGCTTGGGGGCCTTGTCTGTGCTCACTGCAACTCGCTGGGATGCCATAATTTCTGGATATAAATTTTCAAATGAATACAACACCGATTAACAGGGACTGAATCCCGAACTGAATGCGCCTTTTATGATTTGCATGACGTCTCGTGTTGGATGAATGTCGTCTTCTCCAGTCGGCGTTGCATACCCTGCAGCGCCTTGCCTTTCCTCGTCATTGGCGGGTGTTGTGCGGGACGATAAGCCGTCCCCACTGTCGATGGCTGGAGGGCGCGTTAGGCCGGTTGCTTTATCGGTTGGACAAGCCAAGAGGCCGAGAGGCGCCATTGTAGGGCAGGACTACGCGGTGCATGTCCGACTGTCGGCGCGGGGTTGGCTGCTTCGCGTCATGGTTTAGACGGACGTTCCCTGCAGGCACACGCAAATGCAAAGGAAACAGACTAAAAAAAAAAAAAAAGAAGGGGTAACAATTCGCCTGAGCGACAGGTATGTAGTAGTAGTGCGCTGGGAAATGAAGCCTTTTTTTGTGCTGCTTCTCGACAGATCAAAAGGGCGATGCGCGCGCAGCCCATCTGTGCGCACCCCACTAAGCTGAGGATGGATGGTGTCAGCAACTGTGGCTTGGGTGCAACACAGGCACTGTATTGATGCTGTATTGATGCACCGTGGTCTTAGCAAGATAAAAAAAAATCTGGTAAACTGATCGTAATGATTTTGAAAATACACGGCCACGGATACTGGTTTCGCTCACGTGTCAGGCGCGAGAATGAAGAGGGGCAGCACAGACGTAATCGTAAACCACTGGAACCTGAATAGTTGCGTGACGCTCGGCGAGCCAAGGGGGAATTTCTACCAGGATGTCGACAATGACCTCCTGGCTCAGTCAGTCGCTGCAATCTGCACCCATAGAAAGACATCTCAGTCCCTGCCCTGTACCTATTTGGCGCCGCCCGGCTCTCAGCCGTCCTCAAGTTCGAGGTTAAGGAAACGGGAGCGAGCGGTATAGGTCGACTGCGAGCCTAAAAGGGCGTTGCCTCACAGCTGAAAGCTACAGCAACACAAAGAACGGCGACGGGAAACAATGAAAAAAATCCCATGATAACGTTTGCCACCGCCACTACACCCCAAAAAGACCAAGGCCACTGCAGGTAAGCCGGGTGATCAGCCTTCCTCCGCTTATAAGCAGACACTAGCTAAACCACCGGCTCCCACACCTGACGAGATGAATCGCTCGCCTGAACGCCGCAGTATCACTGTTGAGGTGGCATTTTTGAGGGCATATCACGCCAAATATTGAAGCCATTTTCGTCTTACGTGACCACCTCCCAGCCCTAATAGGCTCGTCTTTGCTGCCCTTCTTGTGTAGCTGTGCAAACATCGTCATGTGCCGTCTTGTAACCCAATCTACCTTCGTGAATGGCAATGCGATTCAATTTGGTGAGTATTTAAAGGACCCTGCATTCTACAGGATGCTGCCCATGTTCCAGCCCTAAAGTCTCCGACGTCTATCTCCCCACGTCCCTCAGAAAGTGACACAGTATGAAGACCATTTTTCTCGACCTCGATCTCTTTTTTACAAAAGAGGCCCCGAATCATGTTAGAGGCGCCGAGTCCCCATCTATTTCTATCGAGCGCATCATGGCTTCGTTTCCATGGTTCCAATATGAACAATCTCAAATATCACAGCAGACCTGTTACCAGCAAATTGGTGACGAGTATGGCGTGGGGACTGAAGAGGTTGCGGAATTTGTCCGCGATCGCTTCCACCCCCGTCGTTTTGACCAGAGCCTCTATTCTGCAGTTCTGCAGATGCGGCGCGACTCTGAACCAAATCTTCGAATTGTAGGAACCTTCAACATACCCGAAGACCAATATCAGTTACTTAAAGAACAGTGGGGAGTTGGATTCTGGTCAATCTTCGACTTCGTGGTCACTTCAGCCTCTGTTGGATTGCACAAGCCAAGCCTTTCCTTCTACAAGCATGTACTAAAGGAATCTAAGGTAGACCCAGATGATGGCATTTTTCTCGAAGCCAACAAGGAAAACACTCTTGTTGCTCGGTCATTCGGTTTCAAAGGATTTACCCCCGCAGATAGCCCTGCTGCCATTCGCATTTTGAGAAATTCGTTCGGTGATCCAGTCAAGCGCGGACAAGCCTTTTTATACGGCAATGCCGGAAGTTTATCCTCCACCTTAAATGATGGAGTGATTGTAGAGGATTCTTATTCTCAAATACTGATATTCGAGATTACCGGAGACAGGTGAGTTGTATATACGCCGACGACTTCCTAAATTGTCTCATCGCTAATGTCGGAACGCGAAGGAATCTTGTCGATGTCAAGGGCCCGAAGCCATGTGGGCGATGGAACTTTTTCAACCGTGAGCAAGATCAAACGCGACTTCATGACGTCTTGATAATCGAACCCCTTAGATAAACCGACTTTTACTACGAATATTTACCCTGATGATATGGACACCACTTCCTTGGCGTTTATCAACCTGCAACAGGACGAAAGTATGATCCAAAGTATCATGGATGACATGTTAAACTACTGTGATGAAGATGGCATAGTCATGGTTCGTTCCCGAAATATCATAGCGTACTGGTGAGAGCTAATGGCACACCAGACATACTTTGACAAATCGAGACCAAGGGTCGATCCTATCGTTGCAATCAACATTTTAACGCTTTTCCACACTCGCCAACGAGGTTATCAGCTGGCTAAGACTTACAGCTGGATTCGGGAAGTGTTCATGAACCGCGCATATGTCGATGGCACATTGTATTATAGCACAGCGGAGTGGTTCCTATTTTACATTGACCGGCTTATTAGCTACTCATCGGATGCTGATCTGAAAATAGATCTCAGCGCACTCTTGAAAGAGCGAATTCAGGAGCGAGTTGGTGCTTCTGGCGATGCTTTGTGTCTTGCCATGAGGCTACTCGTGTGTGCATCAATGGATGTCCCCAACCCACGAGATCTCAGCACACTTCTTTCAATGCAGGAGTTAGACGGCGGATGGGAACAGAGCAGCATGTACTGCATTCCAAGACTCAAGAAGACTGTAGGAAATCGAGGTCTCACAACAGCTATTGCCATCAAGGCTATCCAAGAACTTGCATGAACTGTTTAACATACATTATTATCCAAATTCCACTTCACACGTGAGCCGATGGCAAGTTCGGTGGAAAGAGAGGAATTAGATTTGAAGATTGCAATTCATTGAAAGCTGAGTGGTTCCATTTTCTCAATGGTCATAAAATGAACTATATTTGCATCTGAAAGAAATACATGTACTTAATCTAGGGAACGAGTAACATGTGCCATTCAATAACTGAATAGCCAGTGTGTATAACGACTGCTAAAAGTTCCACTGCTGTAGCCATAGCTGCACCCAATTAGGTCCTACCGGTTGAATACCTCTCAGTGTGTCGCTCCGGATCATTGCTTCGTGTGTGTCGAATTTAATACCACCTGGATTGGATTCACCATCTCGAGCCATTGAAAAAAAGAAATCTGTTAATTTAACAGCAGGAATCTCCGCTGCAGCTCTCGGACCCAGGGCTTGCTCCTTTTGTTGGAGGGCCTCCACCCACTCTGACCAAGGGACAAGGGGGTATTGGTTGTTGAAATATTCCGAAACAGTGGGTACAAGGCCTTCCCACGCCAAAGCCTGAGGGTTGATGAGATTGTAGACCTTGGGAGAGCCTTCTGCTTTGGAGGAAGCTGATCTCTCTCTTGGTACACTAGCAAGTCCAACTAGTTCGGCGATTATAATGGAGAGCAAGTCGACAGGAATCCAATCTATGCGGTTCATTCCAGCCAGATTTCCAGGAATTAATTCCAATTTTCGAGACGCGGCAATGATCTAAATTAAACGGACATGTTAGGACATAGTGACATCATACCGCTGGTGAATTGAGGTAAATGGGATACTTACTGAGGGTAGCCACTCTTGCTTATTCCATGATCCTTTCAACTGTCTCAACACAGGCCCAGCTACTTGGCCGATTCTGCAAATTGATACACTGACACCTGACCTCTCTGCAGCTTTTGCGAGTATGAGCTCGGACACCAATTTGGAAGCACCGTACCCAGTTCCTTCGGCCGCCGCAAAATCATCGATAATTTCCTCTGGGACTGATTGTCGGTGGGTGAGACGCATTGCGGCGGATATGGAAGAAATGAAACAGATATGCGCAGAGTGCTTGCTCTTGGCTGAAAATTCGACTAAATTTCTCACGCCTGCAACTTGCGGTTCAAAGGAAGCAAGAACCCAGTTGAAATTCACCGCCCAAGCGTTGTCTGCGCAAAGTATTAGTCGGTTAATATATTATTTATTGAGGAGGAAAACTTACGGATAATCAAGGTCGCTTTCTGCAGGAGTTCTTCATACACTTCGTTGTTCAAGCCGAGCTGTGGGAGGGCTGTGTCTGCTTGGAGAAATTGTACCTTGTTCGTAGGCCAGTCGTTGCTTAAGCCCCTTGCACTATTGCTTTTAATTTGCATTGATTCGGCATCCGGCTTTCTGTTGAGGCAGATGACACGACCAACCTCGGCACTGTTGACTAGGACGTCCAGTAAATAGGACCCTAACGATCCAGTAGTTCCCGTTAGGATGACACAAGCCCCAAGCTGCTCTGGGCCAGAAGCAGATACTCCTCTTCTCTCAGGTAAGTTTTGCGTATACTTTTCGAGTAGTGCTTTGAAATTATTCAACGATTCGGCTTGCGATGGGCTCTTGGAATTGGAAATCTCTAACTCCTTCTCTGCATCTCCATCTGGTCGTATAAGCCCGAATAGCGCCTTGGAAAGAAGGTTTATTGACGGGTTGCCGTATATAAAAGACGGCTTCAAAGGAGTCACGGTTCCACTGATTCTTTTAACTGAGGCGTGTAACGCTCTCAAAACTCTGAGCACCATTAAAGAATCAAGTCCCATAGCGAAGAGATTATCGTCATCGCTCAAGTTGCTTATTTGAGTCACTTGGCTAATCAAAAGGTGCAAGCCCTGTCTTGTGGATTCCAAGGTAGCGGAATCCGTACTCATATTAATGTCAGCGACGTCCTTTTCGCGCTCCTGGTAAAATAGGCGTATGTCTTCGCTGAATAGCTCCGTGGTGGCGAATCGTTTTATGCTGCCCTTGTCTGCTCGAACCAGTGGTTTTCGAGGATCAGTAATCATGATGTAATTGGAATGGATCTGGGCATGTGACGGGGCAACCCTGTTGGCCTGCTCGACACTTTGTCTCAGACTTTCCATAATCCTTTCACGAGCCACCCCGGATGGTGGCATGCTGCTTTTGAGTTCAATTAACGCTGCGGCCTGGAAATAACCACCTCCAATCTTTCGTCAAAGGTTAGACTAGACTCAAAAATATTGATTCTTCCACTTACGATAAGGGTACCAGTCACTTCTGGGTTACTATTAATCTTGGCCTCCATTTCAATTGGCTGAATTTTCTCGCCATTTCCAAGCACGATAATATCGTCGGATCTCCCGCTGTAACACCAATAGTCTTGTTTATTTGGATCCGGATGACGCCTATACAGGTCCCGCAAGTTGAATTCGTCGAGGTGTGGGTAGAGATAGAATATCGCCTGGGAACGCGAGTATTCTGGCTTCCTCACAATCCATTGCTCATACAGCCCCGGCGCTACCTCTCGCATATCGACACCCATTGATGGATGCCATTGAAAGTATTTCCAGTCTTGGGGCTCACGTGTCTCCCAGGACTGCAGGGAGGAGGTTTCGGATGCTCCGATAATATTGCGGAGATTCGTATTTGATGCTACTTTGATTCCACCCTGCTCTGAAACCGGACCTAGAAGGTTATCAGCCTTGCGTTCACTGAAGGCAATTATAAATAATCACACCTCCTCCAGTCGCCACAAAACTTATTTTTTTTAGCTTTTCGAGTTGCTCGGGGGAAAGTGCAAGTTCATCCACCAGGGGTGGCGGCAAAATCATTCCCGTTATGTCTAGATGATCAAGTAAATATTCCACGGTTTGGAGGTTTGGTGGTAAATTCGGCGGCCCAAGAACACTAGTTGAATGATTCCAGATCGCGAATGTCATACCAAATAGGAATCCTAATTGCTATGCAATCATTAGAAGAGCAAGGGTAGTTGGATTGACACATACATGAAAGAGCGGTGCCGTGTTGAGGATGAGAGAGTTTCTCTCATATCGATGGCGAACGGGAGTGCCGTCTTCATTGGCCGGTGGTGTTTCAGCAGTAGTATAATCCCAGGTGCTCTGGTGTCCATGGGTGCAAATCAAGGGTTTAGGGACCCCAGTTGACCCGGAAGTATGCACAATGTACAATGGGTCATTCTTAGCTTCTTCGAGTGTTTTAAAATAAGGATATTCGGGTGCCGGGGTGTCCAGCAGCAGCTCATCTTGCTCTGGAACCTCGAGTACGTTGAGCGAACCTACTTCGACAACTTTGGCAAGAGAGGCAGAGTGAATCTTGGGTAGCATGATAATTGTGCACTCAGTGGTTTCCAGTAATCCGAGCTGACCCTCAACGCTATTTCGAGGGGACAGAAGTAAGATCTTCGCATTAGGTTAAAATCAAGAACAGCAGTAAATGGGCATTGATGTTTGGGTACCTTATGGCCTGTTTTCACACAAGCCAAAGTTAATAAAATGTATCGAAGATCATCTGCATTTGAATTAGTGTGTTTAGGAGTAGAATGGGCAATATGCCTTACGTGGGCCAACATATGCTAAGGTGCGAAAGTAGTCGCTCCTTCCAACCTGGCCATGCAACCAATGCGCGGTTCTGTTTATAGCATTTGCGAACCTGGTTGAAGATATGTCCTGAAGTCCATCATCAAGCCGGTCCGATACAGGAATCTTGTACAAGACATGTTTAGGTTCGTTCTGTGCTAACTCCTCTATGAAAACAGGGAGAAGCCGTTGGCCAATGTTCTGGAGGTTTTCCATTGGAATGGTTTTGGCTATACAATAGAATTCCGGTGAAATTATCCCAAGAGGAAGGTTTGTGGTTGTAGATTTAATCAAGGTTTAAAAATTGAATTAGATCCACGACTTTAAAGCATGCTGGTTTGGCAGAATCCTATGGAAGTGTGTGATGTGAATGTCCCAGGTGTTTGGGTCAATCTGGCAACCGTGGTATTGCCTATGATTCCAAAGCATTTTTTTGGAGCATAGGGTCTGACATGGCTAAAGCGGAAGTGAAGATCCGATGCCAGAAATAGACTGTGTCCTCTTCTCCACTGATGGTTTAGCCTCTTGTGACATGTTGACAAGGATTACGACGCGTACACCTGTAGGAAGTCAACGGTGCTAAACCTGTCCCAAGTCTGTTTTTTTGGGGATACATTTTTCGATGTGCAAAACACTCAAAACACTCGATTATTGGATTGGTACATTTAAGAATATGAACTCAATGCCAGACAGATGGTTCTCAATTACCAATAGGATAATACAGTGTCGAGGATAGAGCCCTCGGTATCATTTTAGTGGAGCATTGTTCAAAGAAGCTCAAACACCGTTAGGTCTTAACATTATTGACCCTTGTCAGATGTAACTAGCTAAAATCTTTGTCAGATGCAATGGGACCACTGACACCAGCATATCCGCATCTAATTGACTCATTAATGGGTGCATACGGAGCGGGGAACCCCAGATCACTTTAGCCTGGCAGTTTTAGCATCGGTGCATGAGCCATGAACGGCCGCCACTTCATGCATTAGACACTTCAACACAAAATTAACTATACCTGAATTTGCCTCGTGGGGTTTGGATAACTGCAACTGAGTTAAGATGGAGACTGTCAGAAACGTAAGCATTACGTGAGGTTGCGGAACGGAGGCTGATAAGATCGGCGTCAACGCATGAGAGATAATGCGACGGAAAGAAAAGTCTCCGACATACCGATTCGGTTATTACTTCATCCCACTTTTGGATGAGCGATCATCGTTGGATGTAGACTAGTTCCAAAACTTCTTATTTCCTTCATTAGTGACCACATGGTATCATTGGGCGGCGATGTTGATGAATTTACTGTCCACATTTATGCCCATTCTCTTTTCTTTTAATTCAGGCTTTTGCCATTATTTAATAGCCATGTAGAGATAAACCCGTCGTAGTGACGCGGGGGATACGCTTTGAGAATCTCCATATAAGAGATCCAACTTTGCATTCCGCGAATAAAAATTGACGCACATTTTATGAGCTTTTGTTGATGAGTTGTGTGAATATTAAATTAGCAACACAGAGTACCTCTATTCAATTAATTGTCCTGAGGTCACCCTGCTGGATGCTACTCTTTATTTTGAGGTAGGCCGTCTCTACTGACCAGACGCTTTTCACATTTTTACTATTATTGTCTTAGACTTAGTGAAGAATTTCCTTCAAATTATCAAAGTGAAGAAATATTTTTTCGGTCATTTGCATGCTCTTCTTGTTCGTTGAACTGAAGAAATTTGGTCCTTTCGGTGTCAATTTGCCTGAATGGCCACGGTCGGCATTCAATCATCCATTTCGAGACCCCACTAAGCTTATTCTGGTCGTACCTCGGCAACGCGCACATGATACTCCACTGGATTATTTTCCCCACCATTCCCACTAAACACTTGTATTCTGTCCTCCCTCACATTACATTGGACCCCGGAACCATCTACGCCAAAAGAGACCCATCCATAGGATCAACCGGAGACAGCACAGATAAAATGGATATTAACACGCTTTTCGATGTCAAAGTAAGCCTCTGAGTTAAATCCGACGCGGTCCGCTGAATAGCATATGCTAACCCCCAACAGGGCAAGGTGGTTCTCGTCACTGGAGGAGCAAAGGGGATTGGCCACATGATCTCGTCTGCCTTTGTTCGAAACGGGGCCAAGGTCTACATCTCTTCACGCGATGGTGCCGCGTGTGAAAAGGCAGCATCTGAGTTTAATTCCTTGGGTGAGTTCCAGTAGTTTTGATGTCGAGTTAGACATCCCAACTGTCAAATCGGTACCAACGGCGCCAATCTGGGCCATAACTATCAAGCTTGGCTAGCCATCCCCCCTGAATCAAGCTATTGCGCTAATTCGAAAAAAAAAAACATAGGCTTTGGATCCGCCGTTGCGCTTCCCGCTGACCTGCAATCACTTGACCAATGCAAGGCACTCGCAGCTGAGATTGCTGCTCGAGAAGAGAAACTCCATGTAGTTGTAAACAATAGCGGCGCTACGTGGGGGGAGAAGATTGAAGACTATCCGGATGCTGGCTGGACAAAAGTGCTCACCCTCAACCTCCAGCGTGTCTTTACGCTTATCCAGCTCCTCTTGCCGCAATTAGAAGCCGCTGCAGTGGTGCGCGACGGCGCCATCGTGGATCCTGCTCGAGTTATTAACATTGGCTCCATCGATGGGTTGCGAGTACCTGTTGTGGATAACTACGCTTACAGTGCCGCGAAAGCAGGCCTGCTCCATCTTTCCCGGCATCTGTCCACCGTCTTGGGCCCGAGAGGCATCACCTGCAATACCATTGCTCCTGGCTTATTCCCAAGCAAGATGTCAAAGCCACTCATCGAAAATTTTGGAGAGATGATCCAAGAGACGAATCCGTTGGGCCGCGTGGGATCACCGGAAGATGTCGGCGGAACTTGCTTGTATCTGTCAAGCCGAGCAGGGTGAGTGATCCAATCTCTCCCTCAGGAAGAACAAAGACTAACTTGAAGCAGTGCATGGGTCAATGGTGCCACAATTAGACTAGATGGAGGGCATTCTTTGGTTCCGAAAATTTAGCTGAGACAGTGGTGTATGATTAGAGAGTGTGTAGAGTTTTATCAGAATGATATTCTATTCCATGAATGGAACCCGGGAAAACGAGCTGTGTCTCCCCCAATTCAAGCCAACTTCTACTTAAAATTCTTGTTTCTTGTAACTGCAAGGAATGTTAAACTCCATAGCTGCCGTATGTCGCTTTCAGTTCCACTGGTAACACCGGGTGGAGGAGGAAGCACTCCGAGTGGCGACAACTTGTAAGTGCCATTGTTGTCGGCACTATACGTCCAACTCCAAACCTCTGATTGCAGCTGGTCGTAGTTTTCTTCAATAACATCCCACAAAACATTATAAGCCTTCTTCACGGTCTCATGTACACGTTTTTCCCGACAAAACTGTGGCGCAGTCTTCTCCAAGCATCGTGCAAGTTGTCTCTCGAGACCCTTGGCCATTAGAGCCAATTGCCAACTCCACACAACAGTGCCATGGTAGGCCGAGTTTGTAAAATTGGCGATGAGCGCGTTGTTTCCCGACAATGCAGGATTTGCCACAACTAATCCCACGGGTGTAGTTAGTCCCGCAGGAAATGGGCGAAGGATCGAGTTTGCGGTCGCGTTGATAAAGGTCTCTAGCTGTATATCATCGGTAGAATTGAGGAAGAAAAGCCGAAACGCAGTATCTGTGTGCGTGATTGCAACCTTCTCTGCAGAGGTTTCGTTATCTATCGCCAATGCATAGTCAACAAGCCTTCCGGAATTGGAGTATTCTTTTGTCGCCTCTGAATTATCTGGGCCATGATAGTACGTGTTCTTTTTCACATAATCCTTGAGTCTTTCTGAAGCTTCCTTGGTTGTGATGGTGTGCTGAAAGAACGGAAGGGTCTTATTTTCCCATGTCTTGGCTCGCTTTGCGGCAACAACAGCCCAATCCTTTGTGGTGGAATCATCTGGATAGACGCCTTGCATTCCTGCGAGCTTCGAAATTGCATAAAGAGCGGCTGGAACCAGGGCGCAGTTGACATCAAAGGGAATTCGAGCATTGGCAAGACCATAGGTGGAATCTCGCCACTGCCCCACAACCTGGCCCTTTTTAACGTGAACCAAGTTCCCTATCGTTTGCTCTTTACTGAAGGCTTCCGTCAGGTTCATAATCTTTTGAGCGTTGATATAATTCAGGTCTCCCCATGTGAGATTGATATTTTGTGTATCAACAGTGCCAGCTTTAGCAGCTAAGAGTGGCTTTATCCTCGCTGGGGACGATTTGAAATATTCCGCCAATAGTATAGGTAGATAGTAATCAGTATCAATCATCGGGTATGTGAAGCCGGCCGATGTGGACGTGATCCTGCTTTGTAAGTTTAGAAATGTGGCGTAATCTCCAATGGTCTCCTCGTGGCAAACCGATCCATCAGTTCGATCGATGCGTTCTAACACCGCACCCAATACTGCTTCCATTGCCGATTCATTGCCCCGGCTCAGTAAGGGTTCCAGAAGTAGCGCTGAAATCATACTATCACGCCCGAAATAAGTCAGAAATCTCCAGCCACCTGCGAGAA
This sequence comes from Calonectria multiphialidica, assembly GCA_020623665.1. Lineage (NCBI taxonomy): Eukaryota > Fungi > Ascomycota > Sordariomycetes > Hypocreales > Nectriaceae > Calonectria > Calonectria multiphialidica. Next base: position 117,311 of record JAHVYC010000025.1, read on the forward strand.
GCTTATCAGTGTAGGAGAAGAACGAGAGAGAGCTCATCTCGTCAGGCCTTTGATCAATTAAACCCCACGAATCCTTATTGAGGAGTTCCTGGGGGCTCAGCTGCTTAGGTTGAGGATAGTCGAGCGATGCCGTAAAATGATAAAGTCCAGGCGCGAAGATGGCTGTCTTCTTGGTTATATTGATTCCACCTTCTTTGACTTCCCACGGCACCAAAGTAAGCCTTGTAGTGGTAACATTGTCAAGCCACAGGCGAGATAATTCTACCCCAGTCTTATTGAAGTTTGTGATATGGGTAGCATCTTGAATCACAGACTGCAAAGTGCTAGGTCCTTCCGTAAAGTCTCGAATGTTTCTGACGCTACCCAAGATGGCGATCGTTAATCTTGCGGAAGCATTGAAAGAAATAAGCCCTTCCACGCCGACTGATGGGTACTTGGAGGATACCCCTTCTTCATAAACTCCACCCAAAGGGTTTCCAAGAGTTGAATTTACCAGTTCCAGCCCCAGTGTTCCATTCTTGCCACTTTGAGGTTCGAAGAATGTGCATATTCCACTATTCCCAGCTGGCCAGGCTATAAGAAGGCGGGGACCAATAATGGATAGATTACTATTGGACAGTGGACTGGTTACGACAGTTTGAGCTTGCACATTGCAATCTGAGTAAAAGTAGTTCTCGTATGGCGGGTCGCTTAGGTGTTGTGTTGAAGAGGAACACTCGGAGTTGGTTCCACGGTGATTCCAACTATGCACGGAGAAGAACGCAAGATTTAGTAAAACATATATAATGAACATGGCGGCTCAAACTTTTCAGATTGAGGAGTGGTGTTCGGATTGCAATTTGGCGAGGAATGGTATTTGGAAGCGATCTGTGCCCTTTCAGGTGTTTCACTAGATTCGGCCCTTCCATCTTGGAGTGGCACGTGTCGGGCATATAATTCGCCAACACATTCTACGCGACATATTTTAGTCCTGGGAAGAATTGCATAAAAACCTGAATAATTGCACAAGCTACGTTTCCTATTGGTGAACTCGTCTGCGGAGACCAGGCGGAACCTTGTCGGTGCTGCGGGGTTGGTCAAGATGAGCAATGAATGATGTGGCGGAGTATGGGTAAGAAGTCCTCTGACGAAAGAACCAAGTCTAGGACTGCTGACACTTGCACTGTGCTAGAAATGCCCGGCCGTTCTTTGGATGCACATCATTTGTAGCTATCTTTACATAACATGACGTATAATTTTACCTGCTTTGGTGCGGAGGCGATCGGACAGGATAAGTCACACTGTTGTTGCGTGCTCCTTGGCTATTAAGAAAACGAATTAAAAATACAGACCACTGCCTTGGAGACTTTACCGTTACCTAGTAAAAGTTTGCATGCAATTTATTGAACCTAAAAAAGTAGAAGATGCTTTTTGTGTGCTGACATGGCATCTCAATGTACCGCCACCAATGGCAGAACGAAGCATCGATCATCACCTTATTTTATTATTCTTATTCTGCAATGGCTAATACTAATGCTTCCTCTCGCTGTTTGCTCTTCTTATAATCCCAGACAAGCCCGGCATCAGCAAGATACGAATTTGCAACCCCATAGCCTTTATCGTAGATACCCTTTAAGACACATTCCACGCGGCTCTGATGTTCTATCTCCTCTACTTCAAACACGATAACAATTAGCATCGGTAGGTATAAGAGGGCCTCTGATCCAACTAAAGGCAATCTTTTCTCAATCTCTGCTAGCGCAAACAGGCTATGCTGAAGTAGATTACCAGACTCTTCTATTGCTGGAGGGTTCTGATCAATCAATAACCAGAGCGGATCTGAGAATAGCTTTGACAGACTAGTAAGAGCACAGCGGTGGAAAACATGGCACAGGGAGCCAAACCCAGCTGTATCAAGATGCAGCTCACTGTTGAGATCGTTCAACTGGGTGAGTACGCCCCGGCCAAGACAAATTGCCATATGGCCGCGGCGTAACAGGCCTTTGTCCACTAAACTGCATTCTTGTCCGACGCTGGCAAGATCAAAGTGTGCCGCTGAGATTTGTGCTGCTTCTTGGACCTGCTTTAACCATTCTTGTCCTCTTTAATTTAGTGAGCCATTTGTTTACAGATTTCAGCTGTCTAAAAGTGCTTACTTAGCATTGGCTTCGGCAAACGCAACCATGATACGAGAAAAGCTGCGGAGCAAAGCATCATCTTCATCTGTGATCCCCGGTTGCGCAAGTGGTTCCTGGTACGGCAGAAGGGTTGCCTCATTAAACACTAACGACTTGGCTCCCTCTAAATACCAATAAACGTCCAAAAGAGTTCCCTGGGGGTACATTGACGAGTGTGCTTGGATGATGTGGCGCATTTGACCCAGAATGGAAATGAATCTAAGTCCTGAATCGTCTATCATGGTCTAGAGATACATATCAGTATTGTGCAAATTGGAACTAGCATAAATGAAACCAACCTCCAAGATTCCAAACAAGATGCAGAACAGGAGCGCCTGGTAGTTGTCGGTATTACCGGGCTTGGTATATTGTCTTAAATGTTCGTTTAGTTCTTGCCTAACAGATCCAATAAAGAATGAAAGATGATTTGCTAGATTTGAAGGTTCTGTGGTGTGCAATTGAAGCAATCTAATGCGAGCTATGGCGCATACCACTTGACGAATTGGCGGTGACACCTCCGTGTAATACATTATGGTTGGTGGTGAAAACGGCGTCGTGAACGGGGATGACCTTTCTCCAATGAAAGAAAAAAATGACCTGAACATTTCAGGAGGTATCCCCCCACCACAGTAGTTCGTCAATGATGGAAATGGCACTTCCTTGGCTTTTCTGGTGATAAAGACCAAGTCGCGGGGTGGAATTGGCGTTGGTGACTCGCAGGAGACTCCTCGAGACTGACATCGCGCACAAGGACGGCCTCCGTTACACTGTTCAATTATTCAACGCATCCTTAAGAGATAGATCGTACAGTTTACTCACGCTTTTACGTAGTCGTCGACAATTTTCGCAACGGTGAGTCGTGCGTCTGCCATCCCTGGGCCCACAGGGGCGCCTCGTTTTACCAATAGCGTTGTCTGATGGCATGGATACCGATCGCTGTTGTATGCTGAGAAGGGATGTGTTGTCGCTTTGTTAACTGTGAAGATATAATGGCCAAAGGCTATGACTGGGCATGCGCTCCTTTTCTTTAGCAAAGAGAAGTGGTCGGCAAAAAGGTCAATCTTCCAAGGGTGCTCTATTTAAAGTTTTGTTACTAATGGGTGGCCCCTCTAGCGGAACCTTGTCCTCGCTCGGACCTACCAAGGACATCACCCATGATCACTCCTCCAAACCTGAGGCATCAGCCATTTCCGATAAACTAGATGGAAACAAGAAAGACAAAGGCATGTATGTATACCTATGGCGATCTGGGCAGTCTACGCCCAATGGTAAATCAAGATCTAGTGGACCTAGAAAAATCTTGCTTCACTCTCGCCTCTAGACCATGCTCCCGCAGCCTTTGCAGCTTCGTTCGCTGCTGTGCCGAAGCCGTTGATATGCCCACTCTCAACGATGTCGTGGGGCGCCCCCTTCTCGACTCGCAAGGACAGGTCACAGCCGACGTCTCTCATCTGATATGCCCATTCAAACACCTCATCATAAAGTACTTCCAAGCTCCCAACATGAACCCACAACTTCACCTCCGTTTTAAAGGGTTGGTTCAAAAGCGTGATGTACGGACTTTTTTGATCGACGATGTTGCTTGGGGCGAAAGATTCGACGGCCCATTCCGCAAATTCTGCCGGGATGTAGTCTGTACGATAATTCCTCCGTGTGGCCACCGATTCTGCACTTGCCGCTCCATCTATATCAACCCATGGCGACCAAAGAAGCGCGAGATTGGGGGCAGGTACATCAGGAGCTAGGTATTCACCAATATATTTCAGTAAGCAGATCACGAGATGACCGCCGGCGCTGTCCCCGCTGAGAATGATGTGCTCCGGCCGAACTCCGTTGTCGAGGAGGAAGATGTATGCTGATATTGCGTCCTGGAGTGCCGCAGGAAAACGGCCTTCCGGAGAACAAGATAATCGGTACTCAACGAAGAGAGCCAAAGGAGATATATGGCGGGTTAAAACACTTGCCATGTAACCACTATCAATTGGACGTCCACTCCCAAGCACATATCCGCCACCATGAAAATGCAAGATCAAGGGCCCGTTTTGCCGTGTCGTCTCCGACAATATTGATAGATCGGGCTGGGCAGGATACCACGTCCCGCTGATGGTTGCAGGATGAACGCTCGGGTCATGGGCTGGTCCGCGGTATATATTTGATCTGGATGACGGCTGAATCAGAGTGAATCGTTTCCCGAGATACCCAGGCGAGAGAGGCAGCGGGGTGACCCAACGGACTCGAGTATAAAATAGCATTAGTTCAAACATAATCTTGCGACCGAGTGTTTGCGTTAATGTGTAGCCATGGCGTGAATGCGCACAGCTGAAACAATAATAGAGGCTGAGAGGGACCAGTGCACAAATTTGCACCATTAGGTGCAAGGCCATAATGATTGTACGGATGGTCGCCATGGCCTTTGTAGATTTCATTATCATTAGAAATACGGAGAAGATGACAGAAATTTCGCGAATAAAATGCAGACGATGGCTCTAATAACTATTCCCCTTTTCAATGTAAATCAGGATTCGTCACTTCAAAGGCTTCATCCTCAAGAATCAGGTCTCAGTGGCGGAGAAAATCCAGTCCATGCAGGAAAACACAATGTACAAAGCGCTCAAATGATTCCGAATCTGACTCTTGGTTGACCGGAGCGAGATGACAACACTGGAGAGAGGGGCCGTTAATCTCACATCCAACCTCCACCTTTGAACTCATGCAACGATACGAATTATTAGGGGGATGCAAGTCGGTAAACGCGTTGGAGAAGCACCATACTAACCAAATCGGGAAGTAATAGAGCGACCCTAGTTTGAGGCAAGCCAGGATGGGCCTGCATCGGAGTGGGGTTGGTGACGGCATATTTTAAGGCGTTTTTGTCATGTCCACAAAAAGTAGCAACAACGGCAACTTGTGTTTCCCTTTCCTAGATATTAGATGATTCGGGGTTCCGGACATACAACTGGCGATGAGTCGGATCCCTCGGCCCCAAAATCTCTTTGACTATTCCGGGTAGTAATAGAGCTGTTCGTGATGATGAATTTCTTTGTTTAGTTCCACACCACAGCTTCGCTCCACGTTCGTCTGGAACGAGAATTTTGAAAAGATATATTGAGGGTACAATCCTCTTTTCAGATGGGATCTTTCCTGTCCTCCAACATTAAACCCACATCATGCATTTTCTCTTCTTTATACTTGGGGCTGCCGCTTGCGGCGTTGCCTCGGCGCTTCAAGCTTCAAACTTCAATGTCTCCGAAGAAGTCGCATTGACATATGGCTGTGGCTCGAAATGTTATGAAATTCTAAAGCAAGCCAATAAAGCTGATCTGTCAATTGTGGGTGACCAATTTGATGAGGAATTCTATTCTACAGCCACCAACTTTTCAATCTCGGCGCCTGGGGACGTCCTCAAACTCCAACCTCTGAAGCCCTCGTCGCTGAACGTCGATGCTGGCGTAACTGTTTATCAAATCCAGTATGTATCTGAAGATCTTGACGGCACCCCTGTGCCTGTCACTGGATTCATCGCATTTCCTTATGTTCCGCGCAACGGTGAACCAAAGTTCAACCTTGTAGCATACGGGCACGGAACGATTGGCATATACCGAGGTTGCGCTCCCTCTACTGGTCCAGGTCTATTCGACTATAGCAGTTGGTCATTGTTGGTCAAACGTGGCTATGCTGTTGTTGCGACTGACTATGCCGGTCTTGGAAACAACTATACAGAGCACAAATATTGCACCTTTCCAGCTCATGCCAAGGATCTATACTACTCCGTCGTCGCTACTCAAAAGATTTTTGGAGGCAGGCTTTCGGAAGGGTGGATGAGTGTTGGCCACTCTCAGGGTGGGGGAGCCGTCTGGAAGTTAGCTGAGAGTGAGCTTGTGGATAGACCGGACACAGGCCCATACCTTGGTACAGTTGCGCTAGCACCGGCAACCAGGATCTGGGACATGGCAAAAGTTTTCACCCAGGACCTCTCTTCTCAACCTGCTCTTCGCTCTTATGTTGTCACTGCCGAGCTGCCTTATCTGGCCATGGCATTGAAGAGGGTTGACCCATCGTACGGTCTTTCCATCTTGGGCAATGTATCACGTCAACGGCTAGCTCTAGCGGAGCAATTACAGTTGTGCACAAATGCATTCATGGGCCTCACTGTTGATATTTCTTTACCAGAGCTGTTATCAGTAGAAGACGCGAAGAAAGATTCGCCCAAATTCGAGGCGTGGCAGAATAGCACAGCACCAGCATCGGGCGGGGTAGCAACGGGTCCCATTTTAGTGCTCCAAGGTCTGAACGACACCTCAGTTTTGCCAGGAAGTGCTGAAATAGCTTACCAAACATCTTGCTCTGTGGGTAATGAGATCCATCTCAGATTGTATGCGGGTCTCGATCATTCACCTTTGATGGTTGCCTCAGCACCGGAGTGGTTGGATTGGATTGATGCTCGCTTCGACGGTGAAGAAACTTGCGGGTCGTGCACGCGTGAATCACGAAGCACATTTGACATGGAATATACGAATTTACCATTGGAATATGACCTTAGCAGTCTGGTTTAGAGAGTTGATTGCACAAGTATTTAGGAATCCGTTTGCAGATCGACTTTTTGAGAATAATTGTCGTGAATAAACTTCAAACTCTGTTAATCAATAATAGACGTCTCACATGGCTTGATTCCGTTGTTGCCATTCTGGGATTAAGTGAGTTCCATAGGGGACACAATCCTGCCAAATTACTATCAGAAACAATACCTTCAGACTTATGAAAGTACAGCAATCACAACAGGCCTCGACTATGATGAGTAAAACTGTATATGATGGAAAGTAATGATGAATTCTATACATAGAAATATGCACAGCATAAGATCAAGTATTGTAGTTGCGTGAGGCCGCAATCTTCCATCGTCACGGGCCATGACTCAGACAACAAGACTACGGCTAATATCCCACAAATCCTTCTCCGCTTGTTGATCAAATACATGAGCAGCAAATCCTCTTTCACTACCGTCCGCCTCACTTAAAGGTACGCCCTCTTGTACATCAGCAAGATAGCGGCCGCCAGTGTGCTTCCACTTTGCCGCCACAGCGGCCCAAACAGATGTTGCAGCTCCCTGTTCAGGGCTCTTAGAAACGCGTATCATATGTTGCATTTCGAAAATCTTTTCGGCAGCTTCTCCGAGATGGCGTCCTGCCTCGGTAAATATTGCCCCGGGGTGAACGGCATTAGCGTGCAGGTGTTGGTGACCGAATCTCCGCTCGATCTCATTTGACATCCACACGTTGGCTGTCTTTGACGAACTGTATGCTGCCTCTGCATCATACTCTCTCTCAAGAAAATTATAATCCTTCAGGTTTAGCGTACCAGCTGTGTGAGAGTATGAAGAGACCATCACGACTCGGGACGGAAACTCTGGGCTTGCGGATTGGAGGAGGCTAGTTTTTAGTTCATGGAAGAGGAGAAAATGGGCCAGGTGATTGACTCCGAAATGCATCTCAAATCCGTCCACCGTGGTAGCATGTGGATGGAATGCAACACCTAGAAGTAGTCAGATGAGTATAAGATGACTTGACGCGACACATATTACCAGCATTGCAAATAAGGCCATTTAAAGTGGTAGACAGTTGAAGAAACCGCCGAACACCTGCCCTTACACCCTCAAATGAGTCCATATGCATTGGAATAAAAACCACCTTTCCGCTCTTTCCGTCACGGGATATCTTCTCCACGGCTTGCTGGCCTTTTCTTTCGTCGCGCCCGGTAATGTATAGGTCAGCTCCAGTCGCATGCAGGGCTCGGGCGGTCTCAATTCCAATTCCCGAGGTGCAGCCCGTCACAAGGAAAACTTTGCCTTGCAGCTTTCCATCTAGGCCTTCGTCTCGGACAATCTTAAGTGCAGTTGGCCGGGCATCACCGGGGCCGTTTGGGTCCTTGTGATCAGCGGCATAGGGGGCATAGACACTCATGATGGATTGGCGTTTAGTAAAAAAGATTAAGAGTTGATAATATTCTTGTATCAAATTTGAAGATTATTTGGGATATGCATTCTCAAACGAGTACATGGTTTTCCATACTTGGTATATATACCTGAGTTTTATTGTGCGGAGCGGACTTTAATCCAAGGTCAACGCATAAAGTTGGACCAGCAAATTCCGCACGCTTGTCCAGGCGCCTCACTAATCCATCTTACAGTATATTATTGTTTGATTTACGAGGGCCGCAGCAATTCGAGACGTTGAGGATCTTGCGGGTTAAACTTTAATGTGCATGAGAAGCATTGACGGGATTCGTGAACTCCGCGTGTGGACCCCAGCGCCCTATTACTTCCTTTTACGGTAGGTACTCCGCATATGACCTGACCTGAGCAATTAAAGTTACAGTGAGTGATGCTTCTGCTTTGCTACAAAGTCGCTCTATCATTACGGACTTGGTCAGCACTTGGACAATGCTGAAATAATAGGCCGTTGATTTCTAATCCATCTTCTACGAAATACCTATTCTTTCAAGCCCCTGGGTAAGTAAAATAATTGATATAGCTGGCTGTTGTTACATTGGCATACGTCATCACTAACGCAACAGTTGGAATCATGTCTCGCGTTTCCGACAGCTTCGAGATCGTTGTGCTCTAATTATGTAGTTAACTATATTTCAAGGTATATTTATCAACTTCATGGACCAGACCCGGGGTCTTGACATCCACCGGTTTCGTCCAGCAAGTGATGCAGCGAATTGCCATTCTCCCACAGCCAATTGTTATCCGACATGGCAGACCCATCACCACCCATCACCGAATAACCATCAAAGAGCTCAGCCACGCTCAGCATTTGGTTTGGGGACACACCGTATGCTGTGAGGTCCGAATAGTCTAACGATGCCAACGCCGAACTGCCCGGGTTGGTGATGCTGCTCCGGTCTTGTGTTACAAGCAGGACCATCTGGTGCAGTCGTTGTAATTCTTCCCTTCTGAAGCTGGCAGCAATATTACCACCCGCTACTAAGCAGTCAATAATACCCAGCGCTATTTGTAGATGAGAGGCATCTTGCAGAAATTCTTCAGATGGTTGGATTGTAAATGCGAGGGTTAAAACAAACCCCGCGGAAAAGGCGGCGTCCAAATCAAATGGAAGAAACATTTCTGGAGTCCGGAACCATCAGCACAATTATAAGATAAAACAGTATATAACTCGGCATACCCAGGAGATCCTGTGACTGAAGCGCAGCAAGGATGCTGAGAGATTTGCTGGCAGACTCGCACGAGGCCTTCAGGAAGGCTTTAATAGGCCCAACCACCCCGCGGGTGTCTTTGTCGCCAAATTCTTGATTTTGTAGCTTATCTCGTAACAAACACATAAGGAGAGGTCTGGTAGCGAGGATTATACACTGCATATATTTTAGCGCGGGTTAAATAATCTCCCAATATTATACGCTATGCGGCCCTACCTGATGGTAGCAAAGATTGAGTGTTGCCGACACGCGCGATATCGGGCCCTTATTATCGAATTTAAACTCCAATGATTCGTTAAGTTCGGTAGCCAATGATGCCATTTCCCTGAGAACAAAGCTGAGGTTTTGAAGAAATGAGGAGTCCAATCGACCGTCAATACCGTATATGGCTAGGACAGTAAGTATGCGACTCAAAATCTTCATCTGGTGACTTACATACTGTTGATTACTTTTGCTATCAAACGAGACAACTTGACATGCGCATCCAGTGCAGTCGAAGCCTGTATTGACTGATGAGGCGTGGGCAACGCAACTGTTATGTCATTGTCCTGGATTGAGCTTGGCGCCCCCATTGTTGATGAAAACTTCCTATCCAGAATGTAGAGCGTCCACCAAGCACTCCGGTGTCTCGCCGTATTGTGGAGGTCTTCTGCCTGACCCACCAGCTCGCGATGCATTCCTTGGCTCAAGGCTATACGCAGAGCAAGACCAAGCTGCCAACGGTCAGAAGGGCGCGGCTTCAGATGATACTTAGACGAGACTTACATAGACATAAGCGCTGTTCCTGTGATCAACGGATTGCAAATACAAAGCTAAGCCACAGCATATCTCAACCGCGGCTATGGGATCTTGGTATAGCCCGTCTATGGCTGGCAAAAGCTGCATGGCTCTTGAAAAGTAATCGCAACCGTAAGGATTTGTCCGCGACGAACCGCGCATGAGAAGCGCTTTCCCGTATGCCATTATTATAAAGTACTGCACATACCAAAGGCGGTCCTTTTCGGAAAACGGATTCGCATCCTTGCTGTACAACGCGTGAAGTCCTTGCATAAATGACTGTTCGTCGAACAGGTGATATGTCTGGCAGATGTGAAATTTGACAGTGTTGCAGAGGTAGATGGCATAGTCACGAGATGGTAGACTGTCCATTGTAATGTCTGTAATATTAATTTGCGATGTCGTGGGCAGCTGAAATGCAAACGCAGCTCCGTCTGTGTTCAAAGGAAGGCCTGGTGATTGGTGCTGGTCAAGGCTGTCGCGAATCATGGCCATGACATGTTGGCTGTAGGCCCATGTGGAAGTTGGCCCAAGAAACCCTGCATTAGTCAGGCGGTGAATTATTACAACGAAAAATATACGCACTTCTTCGTCCGTGAAAATCGGTAAGAAACTTAGATGGCGTGCTTGCCAGAGGGTTTTTTATATTTGGGAGCACCTTATCGCCGGTGGCTGTGGGAGTGGAGGAATGCACCTGGTTGCTTCCATCACCGACAAATACGCCCGGGTTCGGGAAATCTGGGCCTGTGGCTACAACAGCTTGTCGCTTTTGTGGATGTTGTGAGGCGCTGGAGTCGATGGCCTCAACTTTACGTTTCAATTCGTTCAGATACCTTTGACCAGCATTAGCTATCTGTAGCCAGGGTAATGTTGACACAGATGAAGTAGATACCTCTCTGACACAAGTATCTTTTTTTCCTCCGGTTCAAAAAAACATTCAGCAGAGCGCCTAACGCAATTGGTGCAGGGACATCCGCCAGAACAGCGGACCTTGCGTTCGCGACATTTCACACATCTGCAGGGCCAAATCAGCAATTGCGGGGCTTGGGGATTGAACCCGTCCCAATACTCACGCCGCATTGGTGCGCCTGGTGTTCGACGACGCCTGGATTGGCTCGGGCTGGTCTTCCGCGGAGCTCATACTGCGGTCCCAGACATCCAATGTGCGGATCGAGGCTTGTGTATGAGGGGTGCAGGTACGCGACGAACTCGGAAAAAAGTAATTGACGGCAGGGGAAGCCGAACGAAGAGGCCAGTAGCGGCGCTTGGGCCTGGCTTTCATGTGGAGCGGGCGTGTATTTCATTTCTTATCAGGACAACTTGGCCAGCATTGGGCTCGGCATATGTATAAAGACGGGCATGCCACCCGGACATTCTGCTGTTTTAATACCAGCATTGATTTGCTATATATATTTATGAATATGAGGTGCCAATTAATACTTGGCTGGGTAAATAGGTGCTGCCTCAGGCCAATGCAAGTTCCGTGGTCATACCCCATCACACAATCGCGTACATAGTGTTAGCATCAACTTCGTAAAGTTCAATAATTATCATGTTTATTACAGGATACCTGCCAAGCAAACGGTTGAATGGTAGAACGAATGCCATGAGATGCGACGAACGCGACCCCACAAAGCGAACTCGGCCCCCCACTCCGAGCCACCATCTTCAAACTCGGGGAGCCTGCCCGAGCAAACAAGAATGGCGAGTACAGACAATTACAGCTTCTTTTATCCTCAAATATCATATATAATGTCCAAGATAGGATATAGCGTCGTATCTACTGTCTTTTAGCGCGGAAACGTCGTAGCTGCGAAACGTCGTGTTGTAGGTGGTGCTGACAACCAGCCGCCATGGCCTTAGTTCAGTACTACTCCAAAAATCATCACCATTTGCACAATCTCTCACATTGTTGCCAAATCTAATGGACGAGCAGTCTTGGACAAATTACGGGGACAAGAATCAATTATTTGCATGCAGCTCAGAAGGATATTGAAATGGCACTTATTTTTGCACTGTTCGCTAGCACAACCTGCCTTGTACCTGCCAAGACGTCCACTGACTAAGGTTCTTCAGTGGACATTTTCCCCACTGCCGCAAACAGGCAGTGGTGGCAACGAAAAAATCGTCCGGCCAAAACCCCTCACCCACCAATGAACCTTACTAATCATTCTAATCTTTGGTATCGGTCGACTTAGATCCTCTCGATATGGCGCCGCCTCTGAGATCAAGGTCAGGCTGCTGGACATGCCGGCAAGATGGCTACAAGTGCGACGAGCAAAAGCCCTCCTGCGGCCGGTGTGTGCGGCTCAAGAAGCAGTGTCAAGGATACGGCGTGCGTCTAAAATGGCAGAAGACGTCTAATTTTACCCCAAATTCCAAAACAAAGACCCAGCGTCACATCGGCCGGCAGACGCCAATCCAAGACCCCGGCCCTCTGGCAAGGATTTCAGATGTCAAGTTTGGGGACGAAAGATTGGTGCATCATTGGAAAACCGTGCTGGCCGGCATCGTTTCAATATCTTCCAGTCAGCGCAACCCGTTTTTATCACATCTTACACCACTGCTGGAACACTCAATTCCCCTGAGATCGGTCGTCACTTCAATGGCAGCCAACCACCTCGCAACCCTTCAGCCGGAAAGCAACCTAGCCGCCATTGCGATCCACCACAGGCTCCGCGCAATAGTGTACCTTCGGGAGAACATATGCAGCGCCCACCCCGAAACCTCTCTGGCTACGGTAATATTACTCCAAATTTCGGAGAGAATATTCGCGACAGACACCAAGGCCAATCATCTAGAAGGGGCCAAAGCCCTGATACGTCACCAGGGCGGCCCAACAGCCTGGTCCTCGTCGACAGGGCAATTTCTCCTTGGCTTATGTTGGTACCACGATGTTTTATCATCCGTGTCCAAGAGCCAACCTCCGCTCCTTGGATTGAGGGGCATCCCGGCGGAGGGCTTGAGCAGCCTTTCAAATTTGAGCGTGGTCCTTCATCTTGTTGGCGAGATCAGCAAGCTGAGATCAAGCAATCGTGGGCGAGACGAAGAGGAGGCCCAGGCCGTCCTAAGGCAACTCATATCACTCGAGCAAGCAGGTATCCTGGATGATGATGCCCGCAATGTTGAGATTCATCGACAAGCAGCTTTCATCTACTTTTACAGGTCAACTGGCGAATCGAAGGACATAGAAACCTACCTCCTCCTTCATGCAAAGCTTTGCCTTCAGCACCTCATCAGAATTCCCACGACTTCGCCTCTCATATCATCTCACATATGGCCGCTGTGGACCGCCGGCTGCGAAGCTGTGGACCAGACGCTGAGAGACTTTGTGCTGCAGCGGCTTGACGACATGTTCAAGGCTCGGCAGCTCACATATCTACAACGAGTCAAACAAGACGTTATGGGGGTCTGGTATATGAAAGATCTCAGAAGAAATGTCAGCGGCAAGGATGACATAGATTGCGTCAATGCCATCAGAAGCACCCATCATCGCGAAGCCGACATTGTCTAGCCAACATTCCAGCGATCCGTTTAAACTAGAAAGCACATGTTAAATCTAACGATTTATCATTCAATCCTGGCTATATTCAAGCTTGCCATTTCATAAATCTTGGGATTAAATAAACTCCTCTCGGCCTCAAAGCCTTGGTCCTCTCCTTAGGACAGAATAACATCACTTCCAGTCTTTGCGCTCTCCCTAATGGCCTCGATCACTCTCAGTACGTCACGGGCCTCGTTGGCCTTGACAGGAACATCCTCCTCCTTTCCACTCTCAACAGCCTCACCAAATTTGTTGTAGAATGTTTGGTATGTCTCTGGGACCAGGCTGGGAACAGGCTGCTCCTGCATCTTACCATCCTCACCAACAACGATGAGGTTGAGGTCGTCAGGGTTGTCGAGACCGAAGCCCTCATCCGCAGGTGTTCCTCCAGCCACCAGCTTGGGCTCTTGGGTGTCAAGGTTGTACTTGTGGAAACTGCCCTTGGAACCTCGGATCCAGTATCGGGGCTGTCGAATTTCTGCGCTCAGAACGCCAGCACGAATCTGCACCAGCATGCCTTCGGGGTATACCAGTTCCGCAGAAATGCTATCAGGGTTCACATGGTCCATTTTACCGTCTCTCTGAGAAAGCAAGCGACCACGCACGGCCTGGGGGAGGCCGAAGAGGGTATAGACTTGGTCAATAAGATGGGTTCCAAGGTCGTAAAGAACGCTACCACCCTGGTTAATGTCCAAGGTACCCTTCCAATTCGTAGGTCCATCAGCGCGGTAGCGGTCAAAGTGCGTATTGAACTCAACAATGCGCCCGAGGGTGCCTTGGGAAATGATATGCTTCAGAGTGAGGAAATCAGAATCCCATCGTCGGTTCTGGTACACACAGAGAATTCGCTGGTGCTTCTTTGCGATCTCGTGGAGCTCAGTGGCCTCCTTGGAAGTGGGCACAAACGGCTTTTCAGTCAAGACATGCTTTCCGGCCTCCAGGGCGGTCTTGGTCATGTCAAAGTGGCAGTTGGGTGTCGTAGTAACAACCACAACGTCAACTTCTGAATCGGCCACCAAGTCCTTGAAGTCGCGGTAGTGCTTGATGTCGGGGTAATCCTGAGGGGCAGAGTTTCCATCCTGAGGGTTACGCTGGACGATGCTGTGGAGCTTGAATTGCGAGGTGCGCTTAATGAAGGGGATGTGAAAGACCTTGGCTGACAAGCTGCAGCAATCAGATGTTAGTCTGATAAGCGAGGACTAGCGGGATTGACGGAACACTGACCCATAGCCCACCACGCCGACATTGAAAACTTTGCCCATGATGTGTGATTTTTCTGTTGGTAGCTTCCCTTGAGAGTGCCTTGGATTGGAATGAAGAAATGAAAATGACTCCTCCACGCACCACAGGGCCTCCTTTATATTCGGCGAAATGGAGCCGAAAGGGTGGACGAGTACGACACCACGGTGCCGAGCACGTCGTACGGCGGAACAGCGGCGATACTGACATCGGGCCTAGACGGTATTTGGCAGTTCCGCCAAGAGCCCTCCAATCGTCATCGGGGTTGGAGGGGAAAGAGGGGATTCCGGCCTAACCCTTTTTGGCAACTTTAACAGTTTGGAAGAATCGCCGCTTTTCTCCTCCTCCCCACTTTGCGTCAGTGTTGGCGTGTTCAGTGCTCCGTCCAGGCCGACATTTTAAACAGTCTGCGTTCTCGTTTCTCCCGAGGCCATCTTGGTTCTTGAGATTTCCATCAGTTGCGAACCTCTTCTCTATATATTATAAATCCTGTTCCGGAACTTTTGTCCGATAAGTTTGAAATGGCGCCCAAGGTGTTGACCCGCCAATCGCCCGTTGGCACGGGCTTACAGAAAGCTGCAATTGCTGTTCAATCTCCGGAAGCCCTGCCGGCACCAATTCCGAGTCCACCTTCAGAGGTATGTTCTGATTGGTTTTTGTCTTATCATATGCTGATTTTTGAGATTTTTTTTCCCCCTCTTTAGCTGTCCGCTCTCCAGGAAGAAGGGCATTCTCTCACCTTCTCCTCATTTACCACTCAAGATGCTCTTGAGCTTGGCCACTTGCTCTTCGCCAGACTAGTTCCCCTGGCATCGGAAAAGCCCACAGTTATCAACATCTCGCTCGCAAACAGTGGGCAGATCCTTTTCCAGTCTGTAACCGGCTCCGGTACGACGCCCGACAATGAGCATTGGGTCCGCAGAAAGAGAAACACCGTCCTTAGATTTGGCGCGAGCACCTGGTTCATGCACTGCAAATTCCAGGGAGACGAGGTTGCTTTTGCAGCCAAGTATGCCATCAGCGATGCAAAGAAGGGTGAATACGCTATCCATGGTGGCGCCGTCCCAATCTATGTCGACGGCGTTGAGGGCATCGTCGCTGTAGTCATTGTGAGCGGCCTCAAGCAACATGAAGATCACGGAGTCATTTTGGACGTCGTTAAGGAACACTGGAAATAGCTTTCCCACTTCCGCTAAACTACATGGTAGATTGGCTGTTTGCATAAAATAAAAATTAACTACCCAAGTTCAATTATACCTAATTCAGGAAAATACGAAGCGGATTATAAACTGTTGTGGCCCAAGGTCATACGCTTCTTAGTATATTGTGACCGCCGGAAATCGGGTTCACATTGTCGTGCATCACATTATTTTACTCGGCATCGCGGCTTAAACAAGTGTAGCGCTCTGGGTCTGTTTTCGGCGATATAATAGCAAAAGGCCAGCAAAATATTAGTCCATCGGCAAGGTTCCAAAGTCCCAGTGGATTTTATTACCATTACTGTTGCAGTCTTTAAAATAGTTCTAGCAGTGTTCAATTGAAAGCATCACAGCCATTGTTGACTGAGCACTACAAAGCTCTGAAACTTATCTCACTTCAGGGCCACGGTAAAGAAACTATATTCATAAATACCAATACTTATTTTCTTGCAAGAATCTTGCATTGGTTATGATGAGAGTTTGATGAGATCCACTCTTTACCCGTCAGAACCTTCGCATCGGATCGACATGATCGCTTACCCTAAAGTTAAATCAGACAAGCCGACTCTTCCTATTCCGTGATATCCGATGAGTTTGGACAAGATGAAATTTTCGGCTCACCAAATCCTTCATATAATTACATACGAAATTTAGGAATATCGCTGCTTCAAGGGCTTATATTCACTTCGCCATCCTTGAAGGCTGAAATGTTTCTGTGAGCTACCGCCAAAGAAATTTGGAGCAGTAGCTAGAAGCACAGGTAGACGATGATTATTGACTCGCTTGGTTGATTTCAGAGTAATTTTGTACATTAATTCAAACAGTGGTATAGTTACTACTCGCTGAAACGCTCGAAATGTCACACCAAAACTCCAACACCAAACTCTGCACAGCACATCCAGTCAGGCCGCCAAATACGACTCGTGAATATTCCTCAGAATACACCAGCTCCAATCCACTCTCAGGCACCGGTCATTGCACATAAAAAATATTAGGTTGTTCCGGTATTTCATTCAAGTTCGCTACGAGAAACGCGGGACTCGTTCCCGCCATAGAGCTCGGAAGGAGGGGTAGGTGCTGCAAGCTCTTGCTTTGGCTGTTCCGAGACGGGTTCGTCAAGGGGGACGGGCGTCATTCTCTTTCGTCGTTTTAGGAAAAAGAATGCAGCAGCCCCGATCAGGGCGAGACCTCCGATTGCGGCACCGACACCGATTCCAGCTTGTGCACCAGTTGACAGGCCGCCGCTTGATGATGAATTATCGGAGGAACCGTTTGTGTTGGTCGCGGCGGCGACAGATCCAGATTCTGTGGATCCTGTAGTTTGAGAGGACGATGACAAGTCGGTGGATTGGTACATGAGTTGGAAAAGAGGCGCATAGACGGTCATTGATGCTAACACAGATGTCGATGTCTCGCCAGAGACTGTCTGCGTCACCGTGGTCGGCAGCGCGAGATAACTGAAGCCGTTGCTCGTCCCTGATGAGCAGTGAACTGTGGGGTAGGATCCGGTCGATGCGATGCTGTAGCAGGTCTGCGCACCGTCGACTCCTGAATTGTATTTACATCGGAATCCCCTGCATAATGTTAGGCGATGCCCATGGCACGACATGGAAAAGCTTTGCCACTCACGATGGGCAACATCCGACTGCAGTCTCCCCCTTTGTCAATGGGAATTGGAAGTCCGCCCCCCCGTCCACGCTTGCCGTTGCTAGACATTTTGTCTCATATCCTTGAGGGCATGACAGACCTGGAGAGTAGAAACCCCATCCATTCAGTGCCACGCCGGTTGAGATCGACTTTAGTACGGTGCCACGCGCCGGCCAGCAATCCGGATTGTCCTGGACTCCCTGGTCGTTGTTTGAGTTATCGGCGCATGTCTGAGCTTGCCAGCCGACGTCACAGGTCGAGCACGAGGGAACCGCGACCTGGCAGCTGCTCGGGTATTTGAATTCGGTTGTGAGTGGTCCGAGATTCGATCGTGTCGTGGTCATGATGGCGGCGCGCGGAGGCTTCGTGGCGCGACGGGGAGCCGTTGGAGAAGGCAGAGTCAGGGCCGGAAAATGGTGTCTGGTGGCAGCCGTGCCTGAAATAAAAAGAGGAGAAATGCCATAAATAAGGGACTACGAGGGTGGCCTGGCATGGACAGGAAGAGGAAAGATTAGCTCCGCTAAGCATCTTGATTCTCCATTGGCCGCAGCAATCGACACAAACAACCATTTTAGGATCTGCAGCTTATGCCAAGGGGCAAAAAAGTGGAAATGATGAAATTATCTTTAGATGGATGTGACCCAGGCACACGACAAAGGCCAAACGTGCTGCCTTATCGGTGACATTTGAATCATTACACAAAGAGTGATCCTTGCGTGTTCTCGGATCGCGGTATGACTTTGATGGTAATCTGCTACTACGACAGTAGACGAACATCTCAATCATGTCACGTCCATGCGTTGATCAAAAGGATGCTATTTTAGCTTTATAAGCGGCGCTGAGTGGTGGGACATGGGCTGCCACCCAGCCCTTCAGCCCTTGCCGTGGCGGAGTCAGTGCAGTTTGTGCCAGCAGTGCGAGCCAATCACACGCCAGTATACCCGGCCTGGCTGAAGGATTCGGAGGACTGAGCCTTGCAGTGGAGCATAAACTGGGGTCGGTTAGTTGGCCGAGCCGAGAGGGCTTGGTAAGGTGTGCCCACCATGTGTAGCGTGTCTGGGCACCACTGTTTCTTGTTGGCAGGCCAAAGAGATTGGATAGGAAGCGCTTGTGCATATGAGCCCACGTGGGTGCAAATTTGTTCGGGAAAGCTTCCATACATTGATCGGATTGTGCTCAATCTGAGCAGAGAAGCGGCACATGGCACACCGGGTGGATATTGAGGGAAAGGTTCAATAATGGGTGAAACAAGTACCCTCTACTGCTCCATTTTGAGATTCGAGATGCCAATATTATGTTGATATCATGCATTGTTCATTCTATGTAGACCTTTTTTGGTTGAGGATTGCCCCCACCCAACGGGACCATGAGAGAAAATTTTCAACTTGCACACTGCATTCTCATCATTCACAATTTGATTATCTGCAGCAGTAGTACTAATTCCCACCTTCGTCGTTCATGATAATTCAGTTTGTCTCATTCTTGACTCGTCGCATACCAGAGGATACACTATTGCCTTGTCCAGCGTTCCAACCGGTGCTCTTGGATGACTATTTATTATTTCGAAAGAAAAGAGACCAACCAAAGTGGTTTAAGTGTTTATGCAAGCTACTCAAGTAGTCTAGGCGCACTTTTGAGGATGTGTAGTCGGATTGACTGCTTTTTCTATCAGTTAAACATTCATAGTCAATTGAATTGATTTTCATCTGTTTAATAAATTAGACTTGTTTTTTTTTTTGAGCACTTTGAGAAAGCACAAACTGAATCTTATTCCAAAGTCCGGTTCTTAATTGCCCCGAACCATCCATGCAACAGATAACATCCCCAGTATAGTTTTGTTATGATCATGTGTTTGCAGAGCAGGCTTGTCAAACTATGCGGCACTGCCCAATTGGTGCCCAACATGCAGGCTACTAGAGGTTGATCCAAAGTTTTAAAGAAACTCGAGACAAATGTAGTCAAGTACAAAATGGCCGATATTGATCCATCAACGAAAAGCTTGGTTTGCCAGACATGTTGGGATACAGCCTTCTCAGCTGCAGGATGGCAATCTATTCTTGCTGAAGAGACGCCTGCTGACGACTTGAACGCAATAAAAAGTCACATCTACATTACGACTTGGGCGGCAATCAAGAGCTCAGCCGCAACATGCAATTGGTGTAGATTACTACCTCAGCGAAAAGTTGATGGAGAAGCACAAGTATCCATCAGATACTACAAAGATACCAGGTACACACCAAGAGGGGATAAATTTCTCACAGTGATTGTGAAAGATTTGAAAGATGGCAGCACATTCTCAACTCAGGATCTCCTTCTCTATACAACGAAAGGTATACCCCTCATCCAGCCATGTGGTCCAATTGTCAACAGATTCGGTGAACAGATAACCCAGCCGCGAAAGTGATCAAGGCCCGAGACCGCATCACAGATCTTTTCGCGTATGAAAGTTCCAGTCTGGCCAAGGCTTGCATCGATAAATGCTTCCGAGAACACCAGGAGAATTGTCCTTCGTTACAAAACCACACTATTTTGCCTGATCGGGTGATTGATTGCGCCAATACAAGCAGCCCAAAGATTATTCTGACAGGTGGCAAAACTTACGCCCCATATGTCACATTGAGCTACGTTTGGGGAGGGCCTCAACCCATGTTGACGACAAAAAATGTCAACGAATATACGACGACGGGTTTAAAGATGGCTGAATTCCCCCCGACAATTCGCGATGCCGTTACCGTCACCAACATGATTGGGCAGCGCTACTTATGGATTGACGCACTCTGCATTCTTCAAGACTCGGGCGACGACAAGAATGTCCAGCTCGGAAAGATGCACTCGATTTATAAAAACTCAGTTCTTACTATCAATGCGGCCAGCTCAAGCAGCACGCACAATGGCTTCTTGCATCAACCACGACCACAGCGAGAACCTCGCACTACGATCCCATTTCCTTGCGTAGATGGAACAGTCGGCACCGTGTTTGTTGCATATGAATCCTTTCCTAGTAGCGAAGGGCCCAATCAATCTTACTGGGATGAGCTTGAGCCAATCACCAGCAGGGGCTGGTGCTATCAGGAAAAGATCCTTCCAGCAAGAAGCTTGGTGTATGCATCTGATACGCTTAAATACTATTGCCAGACTGAAACTGTGAATATTGGCGAGGCATTGTGCGAGGAAAGCACAGGAATGCGTTTGCCACGAGGTGCATACCAACTTGTCGGAACGGAGTGCAAGCCTGATGCGGTTCGACTCCGCCAATCTTGGCTTGCAGCTCTATTTCAATATACCATGCGCAGTCTCACAGTCTCTTCCGATAAACTACCAGCTTTTGCGGCAGTAGCGGAGCAATTTAGTATCCTAAATAAGGACCAATATCTTGCTGGCTTATGGCGAGATACCCTGTTACTTGACCTGCTCTGGGTAGCCGAGGACAAATCCAAGAGGCCTGAAGCATACAGAGCACCATCTTGGTCATGGGCATCAGTGGATGGGTTAGTCAGTGGTGAGTGGCGATTGGATACACTAGCACACCCAGAGAACACAGACGATGCCAAAAATCTGAGGCGTGTGACAATCGTCAGTTGTCAGGTTACGGTTCAGAGCGAGCTAACGCCATTTGGAGAAGTCACTGGAGGGATTTTAATCTTGAGGGGAATGCTTTTCAAAGTTCAGAGTGATGAGGGGGCTTCTGGTAGCAGGCTCACTATTAGCTCAGGCAGTGAGTTGAAAGAGATTGGATCCATCTTCAAAATATCTGATGCGGTCGAGGATTGGGGAGACGAAGTTTATGCCATTCCTATCTTGTGGAATGCTTGTGGGCAGTTTATGTTTGGCCTGGTTGTGGTACCAGACCACAACCAGCCATTGGTATACCGGAGAGTAGCTAGGTTTTGGAGACAGCATCCCTCTATCGATTTGACGTGGATGGATTCACTAGCGAGGCAGGAGATTCAGATTGCATGATATGGGTTTGCTTAGAGAATCATTTCAATATAGTGAACGGCATATTATGGAAACTATAGTGGCCATAACTTGATTGAGCATCCGGTTTTGAAGGCCTTTTGAAAAAAAATATATATGATAGAATTAGTATTAAACCCCAAGTCATGACTTGAAGTAGAGATCTTCGATAACTGGATTGAAATTGGGAGTTATTGAGGAAGAAAGCCTCGATAAGGACTTCAATGGGTGGTACCCAGGACCGAATTCTAAACATAGGCTATGGGATCGGAAAAGGCCATCCATTATTGCCGAGGCCATCGGGTACGAGTGGACGAAGCCGCCACCATGACACTTAGGGCTAAAACGTCGACATTACCACAAAATACCGCACAATGAGCATCGAAAAACCTCCAGCACATAATCAATATTGAGATGAGTACGCGACGGTCAATGGGTCCAACAGCACTCATTCGAAGGGTCCTGTTCATAGACTTTTTTTGAGGCACAGTCGAGACCTGCATGAAGGCCCCGAATCCGTCCAGTAGAACTATTGATACTGTACAGTTATAACCCTGAATGCAGTAGTGCCCTCTCCCCGCACACTACCCCTCCGCGTTCGGCCAACCCTTTCACCGATTTCATTTCGTTTTTGTGGGATCAGATCACTGATCCCAGTTCTACAGGATCCGAAGTGTCGTAGTGCATGTAGGTCCCTCCATAGCCTAATTCAACATTTTGAGCCCAGGAACGCATCATGGTGTCTATTGAAGGTGATTCGAGAGATCCGGGAAGATAAGGCGTCATTTCTGGCGGTGCATAATTCTCTAATGGCGCATCAATTGTCGTAAATCGTTCTGAGCCTGACGAGAGTAGTGGATTCATCTGAGTGTCTAGATAAGGATCAAAGGCCCACTGGCCATGTGGTTGCGGTTCTGGAGCGAGTGTCATACTAGACGTTCCGCTGGGCATTGATACAAGTTCATAGTTAGATGTCGGTTGTGGGTTGTAGGGTTCCTCTGTTGTTTGAAGGAACCCGTCTGGCGGGGGCGCTGCATCTTCATCTTCAGGCTGATTGCCAATATTCCCTGGAGATTGGGACCCGCCAGAACTGCAGGCCCAGTTGTCCCCAAACCCCGCTGGAAACTCTCCATAGACCTCATCCTTGACGGCCATCAACTGAGCCATGGATTCGGTGACAGCCTTGGGTTCACTGGGTGATACTTCTGCCCCCCAAATCTGCGAGCGCAAGGCGTTGACCTCTGATATCAGCCGGCTGTTCTCCAGTAGCAGCTCCTGCATGTCCTGTGCAGCAGAGATACACATATCGCGCTGCTGCTGGAAATGCTGAACGCTTGTAGTAAGGATGAGCACCTTGGAAAGACGCCTTGCAGGAGCCAAAGCCGGAACCAAACGTGCCAAGTCCTTTTGATATGCCACACTGGTTAGCTCCCAAGTGATTCGAGATGTGGGATTGCAGGGTATAAAAGCCTACTAGAAACGTCTCATTGAGAGCTCCTCGGCGCTTCTTCTCAATGGCTAGATTGCGGGCTGTGACGTCGGGCGGCAAAGGGCGTTGGCGAGACCCCCTCCGAGCATTGCCATTGTTCCCGTTGGCTCTTTCTGACATTTCGTAAGACTTTAGGGACCAGAGCTGATGTCTCAGGTGTTGCAGGGAGTCTGGCTCTCGTTGTAGGACACGTAAATGGTTGGAAAGTAGAGAAAAATCCCCTCATGGTACTATAGCATCGAGCTCGGAAGGACGAGCCGACCCCACACAGCAAGGTTCTGACCTGGCTATTCCCGATGCAGATTGGATGTTAAACAATGGACCGAACGTGGCGCGGGGAACAAATGGAGATGTGCCTAGTGGCGTGTATTAGGTTAAAGACGCGACTAAGATAAACCCCACAAGATTTCGCCATCATGCGACCCAATGATTGCATGATGATCATTGTAGTCATCAATACAGAAGCTAATTTTGGTATACCAATCTCGAAAACGTCATTGGAGACGAAAAAATGGGTAAGTCATTTGCGTATGGCACAATAGGATTTGCTCACGCAAACCTTTTTCGGGGCTTTATCACAAATGAAACGGCGACATCCGAGCCAAACGTGCAATAAATTCCAGTTTACTCGATTAATGAGAAATTATACACAAATTCCTTTCATCTAATTAAACCCATCGAACATTAAAATACGGTTATGCCGCCATCGACAAGAAAATCAGCCCCAGTTATATAGTTTCCTGCCTTGCTTGCCAGAAGAATAATTATTCCGGTCAGCTCCTCCGGTTGACCCATTCGGCCGAAGGGGAGTCTCTTTTTCCAATTCTGTCTTAATTCTTCAAGGCCGGAACCCTCGTTCAGAATAGTGTCCATGTAGCCAGGGCTGATACTGTTAACCCTGATGCCATACTTTGCCCATTCGGCTGCCATGGAACTCTTCATGGAGATTATGGCGGCTTTTGAGGCATTGTAATGGACTTGTGGCTGGGGAAAGTTTACCCTATGCCCTGAAATACTAGCCATAAGAATGATGCTCCCACTTATTCCCCGTTTTACCATGGACTTCGCCGCAGCCTGGGCTACCAACCAGGCCCCAGTGGTATTGACCTCGAACATTTTCTTCCATTCCTGCGGGCTAATATCCAGGGCATGAACCGAGCCGACTATGCCCGCAAAGCAAAGTACCGCATCGATTGGACCGAGTTCAGCATCGGCCTTGGCGACAGCTTCTGTCACTGACTCGTGATCAGTTACGTCCACTTTATTAAAGGTAATAGTCGCCTCCGGAAACTCGGACTGAAGCTTTCCAACAGTGGCCTGGGCCTCCTCTGGGTGCAAGTCAAAGATCGCCAAGCCTTGGAGGCCGTGCTCGAGCAAGGCCCGGCAGGCAACTGAGCCAATGCCACCGGCACCCCCGGTGATGATGGCGTTGCCTGTGACAGCGAACCGGTTTTTGGCTCTTTCCTCGGGCGACACGCCGGCAGGGGGTGACTTTGGTGGCGCCGTCATAGATGTGGCCGAGCCATCGCTCAGCTGCATCAAGGAAGGGAGGCGAGATGTAAGTTGATCTCGTGCGGTGGACATGTCTGGAGGCTTGGCCGGCTCAAATGGGGCTGTGGCTGGATGAGATATGTTCAGCAAACGAGTAAAGTTTTAATGTTCAATCAGGAAACTTAATACACAAAGAGACCTTATCTAGCTCAGGTATTTATTTTACGCGCTGGCAAGCGTGCAACAAACGTTGCCTACGCCATCGACATGTGCCGGACCACGATCGGCTGCACTTGGTTAGCGCCCTTTTGACTGTACAGTACTAATAGAGCAGTGGGGAATATCTACAAAATTGTAACGATATGATGAAATATCAGTCGCAGTAAGACAGACTCCGGGTAAATGCGATGCAAATGACGGAGAACATGTGGGCTGGCGGTGTTTCCATCTGCTGCTCCAATTGCCCTGCGTGTTGCCCCATGCTCATTCATGCCGCTGCGAAGGCGATGAAGCAGGGCGCTAATGCATGAACTGTACAGTAACTGGGGCAGGCCCACACGCTGCGCAACCAGGGTGTTCAGCGCTGAGAGATTCGCAAATGGAGTCACGGACAAGAGACGGCGCGGACATGGCCCGTCGCTACTCTTTGGGGTGGCGACAGCATCACACGGCCTGTACAGTAACTGGGGAAATATGCACGAAACGCAACCAATGTAACCCGCTGAGCAATATCACATGCGACTCAAAGAAACAAGCGGGCACTGGAAAATTGTATCCCGCGTCAGCAATTTACCGTCAAGTGATGCTATTTCCACGCGCACATATAATGCGTGTTAGCAATCTCCAACTTCGATTCCTCTAACAGACCAAACCAATCCATCACTGCCTCTAAATCCTAGCGACAATGGGAAGCCCAGTTCATCCATCGACATGGCTCGACAAACTTCAAAGGCAGCGTAAGTTTACCAACAGCAGTATATTCATCATCTAACTTTTTTTTGGCTTTAGTCAAAATTGATATTGACTGCATGGATCCAATGGAGGCCAAGAAACTGCTTCCCTTCAAACCCCATGATCAGACTAGCAACCAGCGATTAGTCTATGAGCAGATGGTATCTCCCGAAAACCATGACATGTTTCTGCAAACTGCACGAGAACTCAAGGACGAAGGCTGGGAAGCGATTCTTGACCAAATGGTGAGTGTCCAACCCTCATGCATTGCATTCTCATACCGTCCGGCTGATACTGGTGTTAAATCTCAAAGAGTGCGCTTCTCTGCGCCAAAAATATCGGCAACATACAGGGTCGGGTCTTGCTCCAAACTTCGGCGTTCCATGCCTACGATACCCAAAAGGTCGTTGCTCAAGCCCGCAACTACGTTCGCGAACTGGAAAAGGCAGGGATCTCAAAGGATCGTATTTGCATCAAGATACCATGCACCGGCCCAGCACTAAACGCGAGTCCGATTCTCCTTGAAGAGGGAATTCGCACTCTTGGGACATCCTTGTTTTCTCTTCCCCAGGCGATAGCAGCCAGCCAGGCTAGATGCCTCTCCATCAGCCCTTATTATAACCGTGCGTTCTTGAGGCCTCTACTGCAGGTACTGGTTGTCTAATATCCCTTTAGCTCCTTGGTATCACAGTGACGCCAGTTTATGGCCCGACGTTGAGGATCCTGCCCTTGAGCATCCCATGACTCCCAGAATGATCCATATTATCCAAACGTATAAGCGTCTTCAAGAGGAGACAGGAGAAGAACAACCAATGCTGAAACCAGCGAGGTGAGCCCCTGCCTAGGTCCCTCTCAAAATGCTGAATTTCTAACCGCCTATTAGTTTCAAATCAGCAAGAGAAGCAATGCTGATGGGAGAACTAGGCTGCGAACATGCAGCTATTCCGGAAGATATTCTCCAGCAGCTCGCTTTACTGGATCTGCGTTCTAATCCACCGCCTGGGGATGATACGAACAGATCTGATGGCATTCCGTCGCGACTTGCCCACCTAGCAAAGACTGACCCTCTCTCTGACCACAACTGGGATGGGAAACTAGCACCAACAAACATTGATTACCTTGCAGACCAAGGACAAGCCTTGACAGATGCTATTCAAGCTGACCCGACAACGAAAAAGGGACTCCATGAAGCTCTTGAAGCATTCAAAGCCAATGAGCTCCAGAGCAAAGCTGCGATTGAGGAGGTGTTGAAACAAATTTGAGTCCTTTTCATGACTCCATATTCTCCAGTCATAAATAAAATAATACCAGAATTATCAATTATATAGTTTATCTAAAATTATATTTTGTGTGTATTATTATCTCTTTTATTAGGCTTATGAAGGCGAGGAACCTAAATGGAGGCTTACTGCACTCAAAGGGATGATGGGTCGCAAAGCCAGTGGCATTTTTTCTAAATATGATACAAAAAAGGTAAAAAAAAGCTCCAATTAATGCCCAATACCCCGTGTTATGCATGCTTCAAATGATACTCCTATTTCCAAATTATGCACTATCCTCATTTTTCCACTTCTTAAAGTCTCTAACGGGCACCTCAAGTCTGAACATCTCGTCAATCTCTGCCATACTTCTTCCTTTCATCTCTGGTAATTGAAACCAGCAAAGCACAACTGCTATCAAGCAAAGGCCAACGTATACCCAACCAGTCTTGGCTCCAAGGTTACCAGCATCTGGGTTGAATATGTAGGGAAGGACAAATCCAGTGACAACAGAAGTCCCTTGCTGGGCCACTCCTCCAATTGCCTGGGTCTTTGCCCGTAGTCTCAGAGAGCTAGTTTCGCCCATGATTGCGTAGCCTGCAGGCCAGCAACCCATTCCGCATACCATGATGATGGCAATCATGGCGCCGGCAGTAAAATAGGCAACGCCAACCCCCTTCCAAAATCCAGAGATACCGACAGCAGTCCACAGGAAGGTGGAGATGATCAAAGAGACGAGGGTAGACGACCGCCTACCGGCCCGCGACATGACCCAAATGCCAACACCATTAGCTGCAATACCAGCGATGATGCCACCGATCAAGATAATGAGACTGGTTCTGGATGCCATGCCAATTGTCTGCAGAAAGTAGCTAGACTTTGCGATGAGATCCAAGCCGAACATGGCTGGGAAGAGGTTGGCCAGAACGACAATCCATGTTCTTCTCCTGTTTGTGCCAACGAGGCAGGCCTTGAATGTCGCAGATGCCACCAGGGCTTTCTCCTCGGCAATGCTCTCACGCATCTTGGCTAGTTCCTCGAGGTGATTGGTTCGTGGTGCGTAAAGCCTCTTGGCAGCCTTTATCGCCTCTCCTCCTTGTCCCTTTTCTTCCAGATAAGCAGGGCTCTCGGGCATAAAAGCCGACAGGATCAACGGAGCCACGGCAAAGATAAATTGAGAACCGAACGCTCCGAGATAGCCAGTGTTTCCCTTGACGTCATTCACCAAGTAAACAAC
This sequence comes from Calonectria multiphialidica, assembly GCA_020623665.1. Classification (NCBI taxonomy): domain Eukaryota; kingdom Fungi; phylum Ascomycota; class Sordariomycetes; order Hypocreales; family Nectriaceae; genus Calonectria; species Calonectria multiphialidica. Next base: position 145,472 of record JAHVYC010000025.1, read on the forward strand.
AATTGATCCGAGGAGCTGTCCCACCAAGTTGCCGGTCGGGACCAATGCCATGATTGAGCCTCTGAGGGCAACGGGCGCCGTCTCGGACATGTAGGTCATGGCCGTCATCTTGAGGATACCGACCGAGAACCCCTGGATTGTCTTTCCGGCGAAGAACATTGCTCGTCTCGATTCTATTGCGGGCGGCAGGTAGGAGACAAAAATGATGACTGCGCCAATGGCGGAGATGATGCTTCCGGCTAATAGACTCATTCTGCGACCGACGCGATCTTGGAACCAGCCCGCAAAGACGGACCCGATAGCCATTCCTAGCGGGGTGGCGGCAAGCCACAGCGACAGCCATGGAGAGGGTATAATCAGCTTGCCCTTGTACCGCTCGCCGTAGTCCTCCTGGAACGGCTCGACGCCATTGATGGAGCCGACGACGACGAGATCGTAACCCCACCCCACCACGACGATTGTGAGGCAGAGGCAATAGGCTACCACCTTGGGGTATTGGCGGATAGCCTGCCCCAGAGTGAGCGTGGTTCTGTTAGCTCCCGTCATGGGCGTGTTGCTATGCACGTCCTGGAGCATCTCTGCAGAATTAGGTCTTGGTTCCATGGAAAAGGATGAGGAGCGCGTGTCTCCTAATTCAAGGTACTCGAGGTTAACCCGCTCGACACTTGCCGTGCTATGATTGGAGAAGAAGCCCATGTTCGTTGAGAAAGACAGGGGTTGACTAATGATGGGAAATGACCCAGGGTGGTATCGGGCCGCAAGGATTTTCGCTTTGAGATTAGCTCTAGAACAAAGTAACGATCGAATCGAGGTTGATGGGTCTGGATATCTTGGATTGCCATGATTGCAGGAACATTGCGGTCAATATAAAGTCTAGAAAACAAAAACGTGCGATAATCGCCTCACGTAGGTTGCTCCTACGGCAGTCGTCACCCACTGTAAGCGTGGGAGCTGCAAGGTTGGTGGCTGAGGCCCGGCTATGGCTTGCTATTCCTGGACCTGCATGGGGCCGACCCAATGAGGGTGCAAAGCGGTTTTCGCACGAGCAGCCGCAATCCGCTCTCACGGCAATGCAGCCCTGTCATCGTCCACTTACGGGACTTGCCTGTAGATCTGCCTTGAGTTAGCATTGAATGAAACAGTGAGCAATGGCTGATTTAAGCATATGCAGCCCCAGCCTCGCTAATTTACGTATGGAACGCGATGCTGCGGAGGCCATCCGCAAATCTGGGTGGGGGGTTTGACATCGAGATGAGCCAATCAACCTGTTGAGCGAAATTCGGCTCTCAAAATGGGCGACGCGATCCAAGCAGCTGGACTGAACTACCGAGCTACGAATGTTATGCATAAGCCATACTCATTGATCCAGTTCCACCGGCATTCGCAGTAACATTGGTCAAGATTATGGATGCTCGACGCATTTATTAGTCTTCCTGCAAGGCTGAATGGAAACTCAAACTCAAACAGGCCCCAGACGCCGATCATGAGGATTCCTTCCACCTTTGCACTCAGCATAGTTTTCGAAAGAACAAGTATTTCGTGTACACCGCTTGATGACACCAGCGCCCTAGCTTGATTATCAACGGATCGGGACGTAAACATGCCCTTGTTCGCCGTGTTGTGCGCAGCCCATTTTAGTCAATCCTAGTGGGGGTGCTAAAGCCGCGTTTCGGCTTTTCAAGCGAAATGCGGTTTTTGGCTTACCCAGCTGAAATGGCATCACCCTCGAATTCGCAAAAACATCTCTTCTCAAGAAACCGCGTGGTCTTTGTCGGACCGGGCTTCTTCCAGCCATATCCGCGGCGTTTATGCTTGGTTCCGCTCCCCGCCCCGGCCAGCCACGATGGATATAAACTAACAGCGATCACAGAACAGCGCCTTGCCCTCCACTACATCAAAGCGCCAATCAGTCGCCTCCTTGTTAATTTGTTGCTCAATTTACTCCTCAATTTGGCGGCAAAATGTCCATGGCCGACATAAACGGGGAATCACTTGGCTCGCAGCCGATTTGTCACATTGTGACGCCCGTGGGCATGCTTGGCTATGGGTTTGACCAAGCCGTCACTGCGCAGGAACTGGCAAGACTTGTACCCACCGGCATTCCCACTGCCATCATCTTGGACTCGGGCTCAACCGACAGCGGCCCCGAAAAACTGGCACTCGGTAACACAACTTGTCCGCCGTCTGCGTATGCCAAAGATTTATCTAAGCTACTAAGCCTTGTTCATACCTTTCGTGTTCCATTAATCATCGGGTCCGCCGGCGGCGATGGAACTGACGAGCATGTAAAACTCATGGAAGAGATCATTGATGAGATTGCGTCCCAAGAGGAGAATAAGTTTGACATCACAGGCGCGCCTATGCCACTTTCTCGGCTAACATAACCTCAGGGATTATAATATTAAGGCCGTGTCCATTTTTTCTGACATCCCAAAGAGCGTGGTTCTGGGCAGGCTGAAGGCCGGTCACATCAGTGGCTGTGGGTCTTTTGTCCCACCTCTGGAGCCAGCAGATTTAGAAGCATGCCCTCAAGTCGTTTCCCAGATGGGCCCTGAGCCCTTCATTGACGCTATGGAAGCATACCCGGATTTTAACGTCATCATCGGGGGCCGAGCAAATGATCCAGCACCTTATGCAGCATACTGCTCATACCAGCTGAAGAAACAGCACCCAGAAATAAGCGTAGATGATGTACAAGAGCGATACGGAGGGTTTCTCCATATGGGAAAAATCATGGAATGCGGTGGTCTATGTTCAGCGCCCAAATCCCCCGGTGCGGTTGCTACCGTTTATGCGTCTGGCGTCTTTGACGTGCGTCCAACCGCACCAAGCTCTCGCTGCACCACATTCTCCGTTGCCGCCCATGCCCTCTATGAGAATGCCAGACCAGATATACTGCGCGGACCAGGAGGTGCCTTGCATCTTGGTGAGACCAAATACGAGCAGCTTGAAGATGAACGGTCAGTCAGAGTCAGCGGGTCCAAATTTCGATCTTCCAGAGCCGATGGAATGCCGTACCAATTAAAATTGGAAGGCGCCCGCGTGGTTGGATATCGTTCAATGTTCATGGGAAGTGTCAGAGATCGTGAGACTAACCCATCCTTTCCCTTACCAGTCCCTTGTGTTTGTACCGCGCTGACGTATAATTTAGACATTTTAATTGATCAAATCGACGACCTGTTACCACGAATAAAAGCATACGTAAAGGAACAGCACTCGGACGTCACTAGCGAATGGGAACTGGATTTTCACCTGTACGGGAAAGGACACAGCACGCCTGATGGTCCTGGAGAGCTCTTCGTCATTTGTGAAGTCCTTGCTTCAACGCAAAATCTTGCAAAGATGATGGCGTCCAAAGCCCGAGTTGCCATGATTGTAAGGATTTCCAAAAATTAAGTACAATAAATTGTCTGACATTATGTTCTTAGCACGGGCCTTATCGAGGCATGAAGGCCACAGCTGGCAATTTTGCCTTTGGTATCGGCGGTTTAATGGAGGTTGAGTTAGGACCATGTGCTAAATTTGCGGTGTATCATCTCATGGACCTTGAGCCTGGAGAAGAGCGGCTTGTACTGAAAAGCAGCGTTTCGGGTGACGGATTGATTCGATCTACCGTCTCTACGTTTGGAAAAGGGCAGCCCGTCACATCCACCGAAGAGTTTCGGTCAAGCATCGCTCTCCTACAGGAAACGCTCCCAAAACCCAACCTAAAGGGGGCGATATACGTTGCGCAAGCCCAGAGTCAGGATACTCCTAAAGACGCACCAAAGACACTTTCGGACCTCGCCCATGTTCTACGATCGAAGAATGCTGGTCCGTTCGACATCAGTCTTGATGTCATCTTCTCATCAGAGAAGATATATTCGTCTGTCAAAGAGTCCGGTCTCCTCTCGCCCGAAAATGTCGCAAAGTTTTTGGGAATTCCATTGGAAGATATTGTGTGGTCAGGTTGCTTCGAGCCTGCCCTTGCTTTCAAGGTCACGATCCCCAGAGTCAGAGGCGGTAAGAAGACTTCAGCTGGAGGTTTTATGGAGAACGATGTCCACGGCTCACAACAACACGTTGGGCTCGCAACCATTAAAATTCCAGAAACATTGGCTTGCGAGCTAGCAGCGAGGTCATAGGCATGTCTTGTTGAATCTGATGACGCTTACAACTGCTAGTCAGATCATCGCCGCCAGGTCACTCAACAATTTAAGTCAGGAATCTTCTTCCTGCTTCGTATCATAGAGACTTTGGCCGTCGTGGCGTAAGTAGTCTACATTAGATGACACTAATACAGTATATTCACAACTCAACCCCGCAAGGGTTTGCCTATACCAATTATTCCCTGTATCCTTCGATGGCGGTTTGTGTCTTATCCTGTTGGTCACACGTTAATTGAGGTAGAAAAGCGAAAGTGCACATCAATTAGATGCTATCAAAGAGACATTTCGTGAGGAGGATACATTGAGTCGAGATCCAGCATATTCATAGTCGGATCCTCCCAAAGCTCCTTCAGGAATCCAAAGTCGGTGTGTGTGTAATCGAATGCAGATAGGGCGTCTGTTTGCGGCTCCTGGTCTTGAGCCCGACTCGCTGCTGGCTGATTATCGGTGTTCTGATTTTCCACAAGCTCGGTTGGCCGCTCGCGAGCCTCGTCGGCAATTCTCGATGCGTTCACCATGATGGACACGCCCATTCTATGTGTCAAACGCAACTTGGCGGGGTCATAACTTCCCGGTGGTAGTCGTGCGATAATTTCAAACAGCTTTGATGCCCTTGCGTACTCATCAAGAGGATCCAACGAGCAGGCCCTAAAGATGTCTTGGGATAGCGAGATGTGAGTCACGGCCGACTGTCGTTCCTCTGGAGACGCCTCCGCGTTGAGATGGAAAAAGGTCAGGAGGAATATTGTCGCAAACGCGAGGCCGCGATAGTAGTTTTTTGGTATGGATCTTTGTCTCCGCGCAGATATGCGGTTTTCTCCAGTATTCGACGTGCCTCCATGTTTAGGAATGGCCGCGATGTGGATCAGCCTTAACGCTGCCGCAAGTCCAGTCTGCAATAGAACAGCTCGGGATGAGCTGGTAGGAGATAGCTTGGCTATTACAAGCGTGTAAAAGTGAAGCTTTACCACCAAGATACTGAACTCAATCTTCCTAGAGCCGGGGACATTATCTTCAAAAACAGACTTTAAAGGATCAAATTCGTTGTTTATAAGTCGAATCAAGGACGTGGTCATAGTGTCAGTGGTGCTTTGAAGCAGGACGTTGGTAAACTTTGCCACGATGAGGTGAATTCTGACTTGGCTTGCAATCTGAAATGGCACCGTCTTTTTGGTAAGAAAGCTATTAATAGTTGCAATGTCGGGATCCGAGATGATTGGTGGCTGGAGACCCAAATGTAGGCTTATCCTGTTGAAAATCAGTTAGACAGCACCAGAGACACCCGTAGCCGAGATTATACGTACGATGTGCTCACGTAAAAACAGCCGAGCCAAGTGTTTATTCTGGCCCGGCCTGCGCCTGGCAACACACCTACGGTGCGGGAGGTTGGAAGCGGCTGTTCTCGGTCCAAACCCATGTATCGCGCAGCTTGGATTGCAATTCCGCAGTACAGCCAACTGCCATCTTTAACCTGTCTATCAACTGGAAGTGGCCACGCACATAGTAAGACCAATGCCTGAATTTTGTGCAAAGGCAATGGGGCCGTCATTGCCTCTTCTTTGAGAAGTCTTGTATAGGGATCATGCAGGCGGGGGAATAGCTCGGTATACGAGTCTTCTGGTAAATGAGACGAGACGATGATGAGAATTGTCCAGAACAAAACGGGCTGGGAACGATAGATGTGGCGTAGTACAATAGGCTCTACGAGTGGGAGTTGAGGATGGAATAACTCAATAAAACTGGAAATCATGAGCGGTCAGAAACAGTTCTGAAGCGGACAGAACATACTTTTCAAAGGCATCAACAACAAGAGAAGTATCCACTATCACACCGTCTAATGAGACAATCTCATCGCCCAACTCGAGGTTGTTCTCGGGGATGGTCTCCGGGACTTGTTCAGTTGTGTAACTGGCGTCAGTCTCTGGTTGCGAAGAGGAACCAACCGTGTCTCCTTCCCGCATGTTGCGCAATTCTTGGATCTCCCGGCTCATGGCCTCAAGGCGCCTACGAGTTACGCGTCAGTAGAGTTTGCTGGAAGCGGGTGCCGCAACGCTACTTTCTAGCGGGCGTTCTTTGGAACGACGCATCTATCGTACAGAAGAGCTGCCGGGCGCTGCATCTCGAACAAGGGTTGGGGAAGTTGTCTTTCGAATCGCAACGAAGCTATAGTTGAAAAGTTGGCAATCGGTTCATGGGCGGCAAGTTGCGGCTGATCGAAAATACCTTGGCCTGCTTACACTCGGTGCATGTCCTTATGGACCGCGACTTGGAAACTGGAGCTCGGAGTTCCTTGGACATGACGCTAGACTTGCTAATGAACCCGGAGCTATACGGAATTACAATATTGGCATAATTAGTCCCGCAGCACGCATTCACCCCGCGTGTCCGACTGGGCAGATTACGTCTGACGCGCTATTCACGACATGGCTCAGCTCACAGCGAGCACTGCCGCTCGGATTCGGCGACACTTTTATACGAGCGTACCCACAACCTAGGCTTAGCTAAGTGGAACCCCGCCTTCTGATTGGTCATATGGGGTGATATTAACCCATGAATGTATGCCGACTCGGGACCGAGGACGGCCATAATGCTTAAGACCGACTTGGAGTCTTGATCAGAGAAATATAAATGGAGACTGTTGACTTAGACGATGAAAATATAAATAATGGAACGCCAAGAAAATAAAAGCCCATCATCAATCGAAAGATACAAACATCACTTCATCCATTTGTTACCCCAGAAAACAATACACAATGTCTACCCTCGCGCAAACCTTCAACGCTGCCGACCATTCAACCCCTGGCTACTATAAGCCTGAACAAACGGCACTACTCCTTTTGGATTTCCACTCCCTCTTTGTTGAAAAGGTGGGAGGTCCAAATGCTGCTGCGGCTCTCGGGGTTGCGGCAGAGATGAGAACCTGGGCCAAATCCAAGGGGATCGCCGTCATCCACGGGCTCATTGATATGGATGCCACTCCATTTCCAACCTGCAAAGATTCCGGGATGCTGAGCCAGATTCTATCCGCCATGAAGCTCGGCGGTGGGGAAGAATCGCCCGCATTGGCAGAGGGAGGGACCGATAATGAGGCTACCTTTACAAGGGTGCCTGGATATATATCCGCTCTCAAGTCTCCCGGCCTTTTGGAACATCTGCAGGAAAAGGGAATCAAATCGCTGATTCTCACCGGCTTGAGCACATCTGGCTGTGTGCTGAGAACATGCATCACAGCAACCGATGCTGAATTCGTCGTGTCTGTCCTATCTGACGGATGCGCTGATCGAGACCAGGAGCTCCATGATACCATAATCGGCAAGTTGCTTAATAACAGAAGCTATGTCACTACTGGGGCAGAGTTTCGGGAGGAATACGAAAAACTGGGGGCCAAGAATTAGACGCGAAAAAGGCCATAAATTTGTAAGGCAAGAGAAAGATGTAGGGTAGCGATTAGTATGAAGGGCCAGAGTGCTCTCGCGCAAACACCTTGCCTTATGGATATTAATGGATTGGACATATTTTAATTCAGAAGTTCTTTTATTATTTTCATGCATCACGGAATTGAGAGTGTCGTTGCTGGGTTGCAGGTGAACAAGATGGTTCGTTTAGTTAGCAAAATGGTAGTTGCGCAGTTTCATTGCTTCGGGAACATGACGAGTCGCCACTAGATCAGAACAACCACGCTGAATTAATCTGTATATTTTATGTGTTCCATCCATACAATAGACAGGCTATTTCAATTCATAAAAAAAGCAGATTAGTGAGGAAACCGGCGAGCACTCAAGGATCGATTGATTAATGGCTCGGTGTGCTCGCTCATGCGTTCACTGCACTGTAACTGCGCGAGTGGGGATTAAACGAAGCGAGAGTGAGACTTGATTGATCGTTGACGTCATCAATGGCTTATTTGAGCAAGTCCAGTAATCAAAAGGGCAAAAAAAAAACAAAAAGATGGTGCCCCCGGCCAGGATCGAACTGGCGACCTTGGCATGTCATCAAGATATTTCTTAATACATAAGTACCAAGCGGTAACCACTCCGCCACGGGGGCGCTGGCAAAATCTTGAATTAGGTGCACATATGATGGTTAGGTCCCCGGTCGCAGGGATGCGGGTGTGGTTTTGGGATGTGCGGCCGAGGCATGCCACAGCGCGACCGGCGACAGCACTTCTGGGGGAGCGCGCGCACTTTAATACGCCAAAATTCTCCGCAAAGGGCACTATTAATTTCGGCCCCAGCGATGGATACAGCGCGCTACCGGCAAGCTCTCAGTGGAACCTCAGTCTAATTTAGTGAGTAACCTTGATCCCGGCGTGCCCGGTCGACTCGAGACTCCGCGAATTTGTGGAGTACTTGGGGCGACCCGAGTGTACTTCCAGTTGGATGCGATCGAATTTAAGTCTCTGTGTTGGGCCTCTGCTTATACATTCTGTCACGCTGAATTCGTTGTCGTTAGATTATCAACATCTTTGGAGCATGGGAATGGTGGCTTTTGAGCCGGTCAAAGGCAATGAAGCAGCCAAGCTAAGCCTTGGGGTACTAATCAATGACTCGAATGAATGGAATTGATGCATCGAATGTATTGAATGTGTAAGCAAAAGAAAATTCAATTGAAAAAAAAACTTGAAAATTTCTTCTCAATGAATCCAACCTCGCCCATTTCTGTGCTATTTGTGCTTGGGAGTGCTGTTTCCCCCTCGATGGGCCTATATCGCTGATTTCGTTGTCGTTGGCTTTGCTGCATTTCCCGCCGTGAGCCTCTCATGAATCGAAATCCTATGTGCTGCTCAGCAGAGCTAATTGTATAACAGGTGCCCTTGCGTCCCGGAAATTTTCATATCCCTTCACATCTCAGACAATAGGGAACAGGTCATGTGGGATAATGGAATATCGCAACCCGATCCCGTCGTTAAAAGTGGGACATGCAAGGGGAGGAAAGGAAGGCCAAGTTTTAGGCTTACATTTCCTCCACCTCATTATTCCACCATATCGTGGTTATCGCCCCAGTTATGCGAAATTTATGAAGTTCCTAAATCTGGCTTATTACACCATGGATCGCCCCGTTATTATGCTGATGACAGACATCTGGCAGAAGGATTCTGGTGTAAGGCCCACTCCTAAGATTTGCTGCCCCTCCCTAGGATTCATCGCCGTATTTCTGCCACTAATAACGGGTTCACTAAAAAATCCCATTCTTTTTATTGTTTGGACTTCTTTTCACCCCTTCTTAAGGGGGTATATAATACAATTAGAAACCCGTCAATAATTCCCGCGCGACTAGATTCGCCATCACACCCATCAAATCCTCATCCTATCACGATGCGCAGCTTCTTCTTTGCGTCCATGGCGCTGTTTGCCATGTCCAGCGGTGTGAATGCCATCGACTGGTCTGCTCCCCTTGATCTCCTCCAAAATCCGCTGTACGGCGCCCCAGCCAATAATTTTGACTGTCGCAGCGAGGAGCATCCCAATCCTGTTGTCCTTCTTCATGGTCTCTCTGCAAACCGCGAAATCGATCTCAACCAGTTGGCTTGGAACCTAACCGAGGCTGGTTACTGCGTTTTCAGTCAGACATACGGTGCCCATGCCGCTGTCAGCTGGATTGGTGGCCTTACGTCCATGCGAGACAGTGCCAAGGACATTGCTGACTTCATCAAGGAGGTCAAGGAAAAGACGGCGGCAGACAAGGTAGATCTCGTCGGTCACAGTGAAGGCGGTGTTATGGCTCTTTACGTCCCCATGACCCAAGATGGGATTTCCGAGATTGTCGATCACAATGTGGCCCTGGGCCCCGCTGTCCATGGTGCCAAATACTTTGGATTCACGGACCTTTGGTACATTGGTGGTTCCGCTACCCGCACACTTGCCTCGCTGGCTCTGGATGTTCTGGGATGCCCTGCATGCGATGACATGGCCACTGATGGAAACATTTACAAGGACTTTAAAAACACCGACCGGATTGTCCAGGCTGGAAACAAGGCGAGCATCATCATGTCCAGCTTGGACACGTTGGTGACGCCTGATGTCAGCAGAGTGGATGAAGATGGTGTCAGGAATATTATTGTGCAGGATACTTGCCCGGACGACCCCGTGGGGCACGCCGGTTTGGCATGGGATCATACTGTTTGGGGGCTAATCATTAATGAGTTGACTGAGGATTACAACCGACCAATTACTTGCGCCAAGGGCCTTACTTTTTAGAACCTAACGGAGGTTTCATGGGACTGTTTCAAACTGGCATTGTACATAGAGGAGAGTTGGGGGGGGGGGGGGGGGG